>PVIC010030094.1:0-22127 GCA_004025085.1 Thryonomys swinderianus
ACACACACACACACACACAATAAACTGGGGATTCAGCTCAAGTGGTACCACTCCTACTTTGGAAGCCCAAAGAACCAAGTTTGATCCCCAGAACTGGAGGGGAGGGGAAAAAAGTGCTGGTGAAGATGTAATAAGGAAACTCTTCAATCCCATTGGTGGAAATGTAGACTAGTACAACTACTGTATAAATCAATTGGGAGTTTCCTCTAAACCTAACAGTAAAAATCAAATTTGGCCAACTACTTTTTGCTGATTTTTTTTTTCCTGGAAGAGTTAATCATAGTATTGTAGATATGCCACTTAAACTTTGGTATGTCTACTCACGACCTCGCACTTGCAAAGCAGATGGAGGCACCGCTGAGCTAAATTCCTGGTCCTGTTATGTCAATTTCAGTGAGAGAAATGCCTCTCACATTAAAAAAAAAAAGTGTGGTTAAAAAAAAATAAATAGGGGCAACAAACTCATGTTTATAAGGGGTGGTGAGTTATAGGGTAGGTAGAGGAATGGGAAAAATAAGAATTAAGTTGTGTCCTACACAGGTACAAATTCTCAATGTTGAGTGTAATCATGATGTATATATAAAATGTACCTATATTACAATAAAAAGGGTATGCAAACTTTGATAGACTTTGGGATTGGTAAATAGTACAGTGTATAATAAAAAAGAAATGAAAGCACAGTTCTGGACTTGACTATCCTGGACATGACTAATATACGTGTAGTTCAGTAAAATGAGAAGAACAGAACCCATCGCATTTGTAGCGGTAGCAAAAGGCTTGCAACCCGTAAGAGATGCAAGGAAAGAATTATGCTCATCTGCAAAGAGCTCTTTAGGACTTTGGTCTTTAAGTCTCCTGCTTCTTCAGCCTTTCAGGGCACAGCCCCACAGCAGCTCTGCAGCAGACTCCCAGCCCTTCCATCTTCTGTGGTTGCTGATCTGATCATTCTTCAGTTTCCGTCTGTGAGAGCTGAGCAGCTCCCAGCTCCCTTGGCTGTCAAGTAGGCACGTGCCCGCTCTCCCACCTCTCATCTTGTAAGCGACCTAATGATCCTCTCGCATGATTATGCATATATTTTATGTTGATTCTTTTCCTCTGTAGAACTGCCATAAAGATCTTGGTACTGACAGTGGTTCTTGAGAAACTGAAATGTAAAAATGAATTGCTCTAATTGGGTTAATGGTGCCTGGAGTAAATTGTCTAATTTATGAGACCCAAAGTTGCTGTGGTTTCTCTTTGTCATAATGAAAAGTGTAGTGAGAGCCCGTCAGCTAAACTATTTAAAATACTGTACAAAATAGATGCATTTACCACATGTTAGATGTGAGGAATTTTGTGATTCCATATACCATATTTTGACCATTCTCTGAAAAATAAAAAAAAATATATTGGCCTATTACCCTTATCATCTTTGAACAGAGTAAACTAGAATAGTAATGAGGTAAGTTCCAGATTTCCAACTTCAGACATGTGTAGTCTAAAGTTGTCTACATATAACTTGAAGAAGAACTTTTTCTTTTTCAGTCATGAGCTGAAGTTGCCACAAACCAAACACAGCCTCACAAAATGAAACAGGTGGAATTGTAGAACAAGTTAACACTTGGCATCCAAAGGGTATCTGCAGTTAAAATGAGGATACTTATTGAAAAAGAATAGGCACCTGTAAATTGTGAAGGAGATGTCTGAGAGCGACCAGACCAGGCTGAGGACACTGAACTCCTAAATCTGATGAGTATGTGTTGCAAGATGTTGAAAATTTCTCACCCACTGTAGCAGCAGCACCCAAACCTCCACTCTTGCTCCTTGTGCTTTTGTTTTCTGTGCTTCTGCCCAAAAAACACCCCAAAGCAAAAAAACAATCAAACAAAACCAAAACTAATTCTACGTTTCTCTGGAAACATTAGCAAAATTCCTGAAAGTAGATACCAAGACAGCACTTCCCAGTGCTCTTCAGCAACCAAAATTATCATTAGTTCTTGCCTGTAGGTCTACAACAGGCTCAAAACTCAAGGTCTTCTAGTAATGAAATACACAGCAAGTTCTGGGAGATCTACTAGACTCTAAAGAATTTTTTTGAGATTTTCAAGTTTTACAAGAAGATGTCTTGCAACAGTTATTAAAATGGATCTTATGGGTATAGGAAGATGGTAAGAGAAGCATAGAGCTGTATCCAGCTGAACTTCTAATATAGGCTCATCAAAAAAAGAGTCCTGATTTCAAAGCTTCTGAAGTTTAAAAGGTGCCAATAGTTTGTATGTTTCTTTGTTTTATGAACTTACAAAATGCCTCATCCTTCATTGTGGTATTCCATAGAGCATTGCTTCTGATGATGAAATACATTTCACAGTCACAGAAGTGACAAGGTGCTCCTGCTCATGGAATTCATTAGACTTCCTGATAGAAAGACGGAATGGTCTTTTGAGGACTGGATTACATTGTCAGCTAGGTATTAATAACTTGAAGAGCTGAAGCAAGGTTTTCTAGAAGAGTGTTTATATGCTTTGTAAAAGCATTTAATATATAGTACTCTTTCTTCCAGTAAAAAGATGTATGAGTTCAGAAATGAAGGGGTGGAGATAGAAATGGTACTACTTGGGCTGGAGATTTAGCTCAGCGATTCCGGCACCTGCCTCACAAGCGCAAGGTCCTGAGTTCGATCCCGGTAACCACATAGAATGCTGGGCGTGGTGACTCACGCCCCACCAGCAATCAATACCACATACCACAGTGCCGGGAGTGGTGGCTCATACCTGTAATCCCAGCACTTGAGAGGCAGAGACAGAAGGATAGCTGAGTTCGCAGTGGCTTGCCTGGGCTACAGAGTGAGCTCAGGGCCAGCCTGAGCTACAAAGCAAGACCCTGTCTAAAAAAAAAAAAAAAAAGGTACTACTACTCATCATTACCTTCAGTGGTCAACTCAGCAAAAAGCTTACTGCCATGAGCTTAGGCTTTGCTGTACTACAAGTCTTAGTTCCAGAGGAAAACTCCTATCAGTAGGCAAAGCAATGATTCCCTTATATGAGAAACTAATATGTCCTCCTGGCCACTTTGGTGGAAATAAACTCAGAAAGGAGTTACAGTGTTAGTGGGGGTGACAGATGCGGACTTCCAAGGGCAAATTGTACTACTCTAAATGTAGGTAGTGACATTGCTTACAGAAATCATCTAGCTCCCAAATTTAAAAAAGGAAAGTTTTATTTAGTTTACAGTTTATACAGGTCCTGGTCCATAGTTGGCTGGCTTCAGAGAAAGGCACCATGGCAGCATGACAAGGGAGCATATAAGAAGAGAAGCATCTCATGGCCAGCAAAAGGCATCAAGAAACAAATGATAACAGACTGTCTTCCTATCCCTCATCCAGGCTGCCTGCCCTTGGCACTCACACTTAGAGTGTGGCACTACTGGTCCTCCCACAGCTGCTTCAAACAAGTCATTATTTAGTAATCACACACACACATAGTCTGAGCATCACACATGTCTGAAAAGCCTCACCTATGACCGATGAGGGGATAAGGGTTTGGGAGACATCTACACAAAAGCCAGAACAATAGGCAACAAAAATATGTTTAAAACGAAGATCTCTATGGGTATCTACTAGTCTAACCATGTCTAGTTATTGAAGTCAATGAGATAATACAACAATTCAATGTCCACATGATAGCAAGTGGCCTAGAACCTGAAAAATGAAATATCAGTGTGTACTTTGCCAGGTAATAGTCAAAACTTGCTCAGGTGTCTGCTGATGGCCAAAGGGATACAGAAGAGGAAGCAGAGGGATGTAGTTAAAAATACCGAATATGGAAAAACCACATCTTCTTTATCCAGTCTAGAGCTGATGGGCCTTTGGGTTGTTTCCAATATTGAGCTATCACAAACTGAGCTGCTATCAACATGGGTGCACATGTGTCATTATGATATGACTTTTAAAATGATTTTGTGTATATTCCTAGCAAGGCAATAGCCGGGCCAAATATGATTGTGTCACTGAAAATGAGGATTGTAATTATCATAAGTATCTTTTTTCCTATTTTGTTAATATGCTTCTATCTACAAATATTAAGAATGCATTTTTGTTTTATTTCATTGTAAAATAACATTAAGATAAAGCTCATACTGAAATATTGTTAAATCTGCATGATATATGTATGTTATGGAATATCAGGAAGAGACTAAACAGAATTCTATAATTTTTTTTTTCTGGTTTGGGGAGAAAATTATTATTCTTTTGTTTATAAACACATAATTGCATCATGTTAGGTGTAATTATGAACTTGCCATATTATATCATTAGAACTCCAGTATCCTCAGCTTTCCAGAATATTTCCTTGAACCAGCAACTCTTGGGTGAATTTCTGGGGACTCCAGCTTACTGCTGTGTCCTCAGTAACTCTTGTTCTCTGGCTTCTGTTTGCTTGGGCCAAGCAGTGCTTGCATCCTCTGGCTGTTCATCATGGTGTGTACTGTGGACTCTCTGGTCTCTGATCCTGCAGGCCCACCTAACATGAGTCCTCCAAATGACTATGCATATATTTTCTATATTTATTCCTATAGAGAATCTGAACTAATAATAATATTTTCATTCCCCATGCTTATACCAGTACAATTTACAACAAACAGATGGCACTGTGACAATGACAATGATATACATTGCCTGAACATAAAGAATCACAACTCCTTATCATTTTCAGAAAATAAATGGATCATTACACTATATTATTCAGTGTGATAAGTCAGATACACAAATTTAAACACTGTGCAGTCTCTTTTATTTTAAAACCCCAGAAAACAGGGGCTGGAGATTTAGCTCACTGGTTCTGGCCTCTCTCTGGGAAGCACAAAGGCCAGAGTTCAATCCTCAGATATCATCAATCATGATGTCGGGCATGGTGGCTCACACTCGGGAGGTAGAGGCAGGAGGATTGTTGTGAATTCGAGGCTTCCCTGGTCTAGTGCGTTCAGGCCAATTGTGAACTACAAAGTGAGACTCTGTCTCAAAACACAAACTAACAACAACAACAAAAACTAGAATACAAATAACTTGAATTATAAAATAAAGGAAAGGTAGTAGAAAATGTGGAGGTAGACATTTTGAAAATAGAAAAAAAGGAATTAAGGGGAAGAATGAAGAAGAAACAGGAGAATATAGGGGAAAGGGCATAAAATGGGCAATTTATTATATGTTAGATTATAGACAAATGATAGGTAGAATATATATATATATACACATATATATATGCACACACACACAAACACACACATATATATATATATTTACAAACACATATATGTTCTTTCCATGTGGCAGTTAATAAAAGATAAATTTAAAAATGTTTTGTTTGGCTTTATGGTTGAATTTTAATTTCATGAACTAGATGTAAGAGTTCTTGTATCCATTTTGTTTCTACAGACTAACAGCTAATAACCAGCTGCACCGAAAGGACACACTGCATGATGGAACTGTGGCAACTGTAGCATTTACAAGAGCTATGAGTAGAAGTTTCATTATATTTAATGATGCTTTAAAATATCTCGATATCAAGTCAAGTTTCTGAAGGTTATCCTAAACTGAAAAACTATAAAACAAGCAACATATCCACATTTTACACACCATTAGACTTTTTGAAAGTGAGGATAATATTGTTTGTGAACTTTTTAGATCCTAAAACCACCCAGTATTAAAATAAATTTTTTTGAAAAGAGTCAAAACAGTTATTAAGGTGACAGATACAATTTTACACTATTGATCTTACCATATAATATTTTAAGGATCTGGATATGTTATGTAACATTTGATTTCATGTTTCAAAAAGAGAACATGGATGATAATAGTATTACCCAAAACTCCAATGAAGGGCATGTCCTTGCATATAATTTATGCACTGACTTATTATTTCACTCAACTAAATGCTTTTTGAGCACCTGCCTTGACTCAGGCATGTGCTGTATGTCTCTGGCAAACAGTAACGGAGACAGTAACAGAACGCATTGGCATAATTAAATTAACACTCTAATAGAAAAATAAAGAATGATATTAACTATATAAATGTAGATACAATTTCAGAAGGTGATAGGATGACAAGTAAACTAAAGAAGGGAAGGAAGTATGGTTGTTAGGAGATAGTGATTTTGAATTGTATAATCATATTAACTTTCATTGAGAAGGTGATATAGAAATAAAGACAAAGAGAATGAGGGATAAAAACTTCTAGATAAACTAAAAGTGTTTAGGGGTGGACTTAAGCAACTGCACATATCCTTTTAAAAACCTCTCTGGTATATTCGTAGGGAAGCGGGACATATTTGCTATATAAAGTCATTAAGTAAAATAGTGGGACGACCTGACTGATTACCTATGAGATGTTTAAAAATTAAAATTAAAAAAAAATGAACAGCCAATGTATGACCAAATATTTTAACTAAAATTGTAAGACTATTGATACTATTTACCTATAATTTGGAATATTTCTGGAAGAATAGATTTGAGGTTGGGGAAGACCAGGGATTTTGTTTAGCTTATAATTTTGTGAAGCCTATTGAGCATCCACCTGAGATTTCTCAAATGAACAAACTTAACAAAAATGTTCAGACCGTAACAGCGGATTGTGTTATATGACAGATTATGTCTCCCAAGAAATTTGCAAGTTGATGCTTTAAGACGCACATCCTCCAGATATGACTGTATTTAGAACAGAATTTTTAAAAGGGTGAGCTAGGCAAAATGAAGTGAAATGTGTGGGCCATAATTGAATATAACCTATATCCTGGTAACAGAAAGAGAGAGACAGCAGCAGTATAGATTAAAGTAATAAGGACATGTGACGATATTCTAAGAACCTATGTATATGTAAATTAAAGGTAGAGATATCTGGAGAAATCAAAACTGCTTATTCCTTGATCTTGTATTTCTAGATTTCAGAGTTGTGAAAAATAAATACTTTCTTTGTTCAAGCTACTGCTTCTGTAGAATTGTGTCATTACACCTATACTGGTGGAAAACTAATAAAAAATATACTTCATTATATGATTGAGCAAGTTAATGTGAGTAGAAAGTAGAAAATTTCATGTTTGCAAACATATAAATATGTGATTAATAAAAAGGAAAAATTAGAAAACATTGATGGGAATATTACAGCCTTAAAAGGAAACATAGAATAGGATAAAAAGTGTCATTTATAAGACATGTGTACTATTCTGAATATTCTATTTTGAGAAAAAGAAGAACAGTATTGGAGATTTGTGGAAAGGAAAAATTAAAAGTGACTTTCATCATGAATCATAATTTCTGTCTTAAGAGATAGGATTACAAACTTGGAAAATATTTTATTTTCCAATTATTTATGCAATTATTCTACTATATTATTAATGAACCAGTAGGACCATTTGCAATGATTTGAACATGCAAAGAATAGAGCACAAGTTGGTAATATCTGTTCATTAATCAATAGTTCTTTTGTGGTAAAGTACACAGTAACAGGTGAAAAATGCTATTGATAGTTAACTGTATATCTTTTCTTTTATTAAAGTTCTATTCACCCCATGAGTGTCAGGTGTTAATAGGTTCTAAAGGAAAATACTGTGTAATTATATTAATTTAATTAATTTGAATAATCATATATTTCATTTGTATTTTTTTGTGAAATTGTGTGTATATATATATATATATATATATATATATATATATATATATATATATTAGCGAATACCTTCAAACACATTCGATAAAGCTAATGTTATTCAGATACCCAAATCAGAAAAGGATATGACAAAGTAAACTCCAAGTTGGTATCTTTGATTAGTCTGACTTTCAAAACTTGGAACAAAATACATGCACCTCATGGAATGAGAAAAATTATTTATTGTGATCTAGTGAAATTACTTCAGGTTTATAAACATGGCTTAAGCTATGCCATTTAATAAATAATACTGAAAATATTACACCGAATAAGAATTAAAATGACAAAACCACCTGAACAAGTGAAGCAAAGGCATAGTGAAGAAGTTTAACAACTTTTTGTGATAAAAATCCTAAATGAATTAGATGTAGAAGGAACGTAGCTCACATAATAGAGGGCATGAGTCATAAGTCTGCAGGTAACATTACTCTCAACGGGGAAAGCTAAATCCTGAAAGTATGCACACTGTTATCACCTTTAATCAACATAGCATTAGAGCTTTTATCCAGAGTACTCAGGCATGATAAAGAAACAAAATATATTCAAATTGGAAAAATACATCAAAAAGCAAGAAGGTTTACAGATAACGTGATCTTAGATATGAAAAAATCCAAGGACTTCACCAAAAATCTATTATAACTAATAAATGAATATAACAACGTTGCATGACATAAAGTCAAAGTACAAAAATTTGTATGGCAAAGAACAGAAAATTTAACTCAACAGAAATAGAAATCATTTACAATAGCTAAAATAAAATAATATAAGAAGGAGTAACTTAAGGAAGCGAAATATCTCTGAAATTAAAATAATAAAGACTGACTAGAGAAATTGGAAAAATTGACATTTCAAAATCCCTACATTACTAAAAGCAATGCACAGATTCTGTGTAATCTTAATTAAAAATAATAGTTATTTTCTTCAGAAGAGATCTAGAATAAAAATGAACCCATATCTTATTTTCAATAACTAAGCAATCAAGCTGCCCTGACTAGCTAAAGGAATCTTGAACATCAAGAACAAAGCAGAAGTTGTCATCAGTAGACTTAAAAGCACATTACAAATATGTAATAATCAAGACAATTTACTGGCATTAGAAAAATTATGTAGGTCAAGAAACAGAATACACCATCTAGAAATTAATCCACATATCTACAATAGAGTGAATGTTGACAAATGATCTATGAAGACATATTGGAGAAAAGACAATTTTTCAGTACATTCCATGGATATTGGGTAATCTCAGAAGAACACACCTACAGCTTCATGTCTAACTACTTGCAAAATTCAAGTCATAAAGGACTTGTAAACTATGTTTGTCAGGGTGTTGATAACTAGAAACTCCAAAAACTAAATGGTAAATGCCAAAATAACCCAATAAAAGTTTGGCAGGAGATAGAACAGACATGTAAAAACAACCTATAAATAGCTAATTAGTATAAAGAAAAAAATCTCAACATTTCAAATCATCTGAGAAATGCAAATAAAAACCATGAGGCAATATTATCTCCCTCCAGGTACAACAGATAGAATAAAAATGTACATAGCATGTGTGGGCAAGCACGGGGAGAAAGGAAAGCTTTACACAGTGCTTATAAAAATATCAACTACTATCAACATTATGGAAAACAATAAAGAAACTCCTCAAAATCTTGAAAACAAAATTACTGTATGATTTAGCATTTCCATTCTTGGCATCTGTTTGACAGTGCAATCACCTTGGCATGTGCAATCTGTCTTGTGGTTATTGTAGCACTTATTCACAAATGTCAAGAAAATAAAAGAAGAGAAAAGGAAAAGGAAACAACGGACAGATCTATTATTTCAGTAGTCTCAATCTTTCTCATACCAACAAAGTTTTATGGAAAAAAAAAAGTTTCCATAGACCCAGAGCATAGGAAAGAGAGTGCTGATTGGAAATGATTTAAGACAATTGCTAGTGTTGTGCATTTTATTTGTATTGTTTCACTGCAGTATGAGAGAAAGAAGTACATAGCTAGCAATAAGGCAGAAGCAGTGAGAGCCCTTCTTTGGTGCAATTAAGCGAGATGGTCCCTTCAGGGAGCAGGGGCAGGTGGGGAGAGCTGAAGTGTGCTGCCCGTGTTCACTCTGCTCTAAAATCTCATTTTTCTCGCTGTCACTGTAGAAAACACTGCTTCACAAACTTGGGGTGTGAGAAATTGAAGCAGGATTTTCAATGACTTTGTGATAGTCACAGGATGTTTCACCTTAATTTTTTTTGTTTTTGATTTGAGACAGGCTCTCGCTTTGCAGTACAGGCTGGCCCCTGAGCTCATTATACAGCCCAGGCAAGCCTAGAACTCAGCAGTCCTCCTATCTCTGCCTCTTGAATGCTGGGATTACAGGCGTGATCCATCACCAAGCCTGGATGTTTTAGTTTAATTTTGATGCAGAATATATGGAGATATGAAGTTGTCTCGAGCATATATATGTATGTATGTGTGTGTGTGTGTGTATATACATACATACATACATACATATATATATATATAGTGTGTGTGTGTGTGTGTGTGTGTGTGTGTGAGACAAAGTCTTGCTTTGTAGTTCAGGATGGTCCTTCACTCACTGTGCAGCCCAGGCAAGCCTTGAACTCACACCAATCCTCCTGCCTCTGTCTCCCGAGTGCTGGGATTACAGGTACAATCCTCCATGCCCGGCACTGTAATATGTGGTACTGTGGATCCAACTCCAGGCCTTGAGTTTACCAGCAGACTCTAGAACCACTAAGCTCAATACCCGGCCCCCTCAAGCATACTTTAAGATCACTGTAATTTGAATTCAAGCAATGACCATTTTCTAACAGAAACAAAGATGATATATTTGGTTTACTTTAAAATGTGTCAAAGATTCTTTCTTTCTCATCTAATGAGTCTTACACGGTTTAAATATAACTGCAAATTCTTTTGAAATCTAAGACATGTGATCATTCAACAACTAGGAGAGAGAAGATGTTGACTAAGTGTTTCACAAAATCTCTGCTGCTGTTTGGAATGTGAAAAATCCAAGTATCCGATCATGGTTCACATAGATCTCATCTGCCTTGAATGCATCTGCTTGATGTGTTAATTTGAAGAGAGTTGCTACTTGCCATGGAAGTGACAGACTGAGTTCCCAGAGCAGGTTGAATATGTCATCCGAGTAAGCAAGTTTGTGACTCATTCTGTGTCTTAGAATCGTGCTACTTCTGGTAACTGTTTTTGTTTTTGTTTTTGTTTTTTTGGTTGTTGTTTTTCATCTTTCTTGGTGCATTGTATATACACATCATGATCACACACAATATTGGGAATTTGTACCAGTATATGTCACAATTTAGTTCTCATTTTTCACATTCTCCTACCCAACTCACAACCCCGTACACCCAAAATACACTTTTTTTTTTCTAAGTAATGGGTAAAGAAAAAATCTGGTAACTGTTTTTTTTGGGGGGGGCATTTTTTGAATTAAATTTTTTATTGGTATTTTATATACAGCTCATATACACACTCAATATTGGGGAATTTGACCTGAGTTAATTTTCATTTTTTACCCATATCCCTACCCATTTTACAACCCCCACCCCCAATATACACGTGTTTTCTTTTTCTTTTAAAATATTTATTCTTTCCCCTCATTACTTTCCCCTATCACTTTCCCTTTGAGTATTTCCTATTGGTAACTTTTTAGTATATGTGCTGCCGAAGCGAGCACGAGGTAACTGTTTTGATAAAAGCAATTCCAGAGCACGCTCAGAACTGAGGAACATCGGGCAGCGATCTCCTGTCAGAAAGACATCTCACCTCTGTTAACAGAGAAGACACGTGTGCTTGTCCCTTGCAGAGCTCCATGAACAGAGGTCATGCCACGAGGACACGTTGCTCGCGTTTGTAATCTCATCCTGCAGAATTCTGTCATGTGACCTTCTTTCAGCTACATCTGGGTGTGTGGCACAGAGCTAGGACTCACGTTCAGAGAGCGGCCTCTTGGATCTGAGTAGTGAAAACGGGAAATACCCATTGACAACAGCAGCTTGCTCGAGGCACGCACCAACACAAAATCACCAGGTCCGTTTCGGTGATGTGTACTCATTAGCAGACTTGAAGAGATTTGCAGCCATGGTTTTGTTGGCAAAAAGCACACGCTGTATATGTTTATGTCATTGTCCTGAAAAATACATTGCAAAAAGTAAGCCGTGTTGCCTTGTTTTCAACCCTGGAAGTTTAGTAATCAACCTGGATTTTTTACTGTGAAAAATCCATTAATCCCCATGAACAATTGTGCCTTAATATTGTCTAATATTTCATCAGTTCATCTACTTATGATACTAGCTAAGAAAAAGGCATATCCCACAGTTTCAATTGTAGCCCCTCCTCAAAGGCCATGCCGAACGACCTTAGCAGCAGCACGAGAAACCCTTCTGGCTATTAAAGAGCGCCTTGGCTTCAGCAATGAGGTTAGCTGCGGACAATGACACTCTCAGTGCAGACACTTTTGAAGCAGAGGCTTACAGTAATTTTTCCAGCTCTCCACGTTCGCATTGCTTCTTCTGAAACAGATGCCAACAGCTTACCTTCTGCTGAGGAATGCTCAGCCTCTGTATGCTGGTGTCTTTTTAAGTCGCCATGACTCGATTGCATCACTGGCTGCCACACACACGCAATGGGCTGAGAAGTTGTGAATCACCTGTCGTAAGGAATCTACACCATTCTCATTCCCTCTCTCTCTCTCTCTCTCTCTTTTAATTTTTTATCTTTATTGGTACATTGTAAAAACACACCATAGTCACACTCAGTATTGGGAATTTGTACCATTATAGGACACGATTTAATTCACATTTTTTTTCCGGTTCTCCTACCCACGGCACAATCCCCCACCCCATATATATATATATATATATATATATATATATATATATATATATATATACTTGTTTCCCTTTCTTTATTACCATAATTTTTTTTTCTTTTAAATGCAGCTTTTGAGGGGAAACTTTAGAATCTTCTTCTGTCTCGTAATTGGGTTTTTCCCCTTTTCGAAGAAGCTCTCCAGTGAGACTGTGTGAGTCTTTCTGACTAGCGCGAGCGTGCGGCCTGACCAAAATGGTGGCGGAGACAACTGTGCAATTTAGGGGGAAAAGCACGGACTGCAGTTAAAAGTGGACGAAATGATCAGGCCAACTGAACACCAGAACAAGCATCAAATCGCCATGTAAATCCTGCCACAAGGTGCAGCCTAACTGTCACTTCCCCTTCACCCAGAGGACCGCGGTGCCTCTGAAAGTGGGTTTATGGCACTCCCCGTGTAACCTCCCTGCACTTGGGTTCAGCGACATTGGCAGCTACTCCCAGTGCGGGTGTCACTACTTGAGCTTCGCCTCCACTGACCAGGCATTAGCTTCTCCTAAGAAGTCCGTATCCTGTTGTTAGGATAAATGACTTACATAAGAAAATGTGCACTCTCTGTTTGATTTTTTTTATACTAAAACCTGAAATTCTCTGTAACTGCCTTAAAATGACTATCACCTTTTACCTGTTGTACACTTCAGTCTGAATGATATTTTACTCTGAATGATATTTTCAATATATATTAATTATTTAGTTAACAATTTAATAACAATCGAGAGGGTTTACTTTTGGCTAAAATTGCTTCTTTGTTTTCTTCTCCTCTCTCTCTCTCTGATACTAAAGGTGAATGGAATGTACTCAACTACATCCCCAGCCATTATTTTTTTTTTTAATAGGATTTTGCTGAGCTGCCCGCGTTTAACTTCCCAAATCTCCTTAAGAAATGTACGATTAGTAGGCTTTTCCATGAGTTTTACATTTGAGAAACAGTTTGTCTATGTTTTACTGTGTTATATATTTCTTCTTGGAGATTTTTCAGAGTAATTTACATTCTCAACAGCAATGTAAATAGACTCCCACTGGGGGCATTTGAGTTGGGGACTTGCCCAAGTTTACTGTACGATACTCACTTGGTCAGTTTACAATTGAACATGACGTATGAACATTTCTCCCAGAGTAGATCTTGGTCATAAGTCAGGGATTTACACTACTTATTTCATTAAATTAGAAATTGTTTAATGAAAATTTTTGAAATGGGACCTGGAAATATAGTTCAGGGATGGAGTAAACACCCACATGGGACAGAGGCTTGATGTCCAGAATTATGTTTTGATATTCCCACCACAGATACAGGACATTTACTCATTCGTGTTGTTACACCAGATACACTCAAATTATGAAATGTTTCATATACTACCATTTAATTTGGAAAATTCCTTGTTATAGGGCAAGAAAAAATGTAAAATTCTTTCAGATTTGTATGTGCCAAAAAAATATGTTTTAGAATTAGTTTGTGCTCAGGAGGACTTTACTGAAATAAGTGACAAAGTCTGGGTAGAAGTAGTAAAACAGAACTGGATATCAATGGGAATTTCATTTTTGTTTCACTAAACTATCGCTGCATATGAAAATACTTGGTGTGACATAAAGTAATGAGGTGATATGTCAACAACTTTTATAAAATGTGTTCTGAAATATATTTGACCTGCCTTAGTCTCTAAATTATAGCAAATAATAGGGGAAAAAATCCCTTAATGCCTAAAGGTCTCCCTCACCTGCAAACATTACTTCTTGGGTATCAAGGATTTGGGAGGGAAGCTCCGTGAAATATTTTCTTGCTCTGAGGAATGACGAGCCACCCTGGATAGCCCACAGTTTCTCTATCATCAGAATATAGATGTGCTCTCAATATTTAAAGTCACCTTATAAAATAATGAATTGAAAAGTTTTACAAAAGAACTCAAGGCCCACAAAAAATACTTCTACTAAGAGATTAATTTGACTCTATACAATTTCTTAATATTTGAAAACTTAAAGAGAAATAGCAACAAAGAAATGTGTTCAATTAAAAATCGTTTAAGATGGGCCGGTGGGTTAGCTCAGTGGTTCCCGCACCTGCCTCGCAAGTGCAAGGTCCTGAGTTCCATCCCCGGTAACCACATACAATGCTGGGTGTGGAGACTCACACCCACCAGCCATCAATACCACATACCACAGTGCCGGGCGTGGTAGCTCATGCCTGTAATCCCAGCACTCGGGAGGCAGAGGCAGGAGGATTGCTGAGTTCGAGGTTTGCCTGGACTACACAGTGAGCTCAGAGCCAGCCTGAACTACAAAGTGAGACCCTGTCTCAAAAAAAAAAAAAAAAAAAAAAAAAATCGTTTAAGATGTACTTCTGCAGTACCAGTACAACAGGGTAAAATATTTTGGACTCAGAAGGAGCTATTTGATCCAGATATATTTCAATTATATCAACAGAGAACCTATTTACAACTCGTAAATAATTTAAATATTGTGCATTCTGAATCATATTCACAAATGTCTCGTATCTTTACCCAGGGACAAGTTTTTGATAAAATGAGTGTAGTTAGGAAAGAAAGCATCCAAATATGTGCAAAATTAATTTTATTTTCCTGGGTCATTAAAAAATTACCTAACAAATAAATAATACATTTTTACCCATAAAAAATAAGGTGATCCAGCTTTGAGTGACATAGGTAGCCAATCTTGAATGAAACATGTGCTTGTTATCGCATATATGAAGGATATAACTATTAAGATTTGCAAAAAGCAAAAACTTCTTGTCAGTCCATGAGGCTATTTTATTGTGTAGCACAGCAGAATGGAAGAGCCTGACATGAGGCAGCATCAGTTCCTGAAGATGTACAGATTCACACTGCAGTACCTAAATTGCTAAGTAGATTCCTGGACAGACCAAACAGACAAAAATAAACATTCAGGCAGTGAGTGATGTGAAAAATACATTGCTCTTCTTTACAAATAATAAACTGTAGGCAAGTTGAAATCTCAAACTTTGAAATAAGAACCAGTTCATAAAAAACATAGTATAATATATTCAACTTCTGTTATGTGTGTAGAGATGCCATATTGAAGTTTATGAAGTAACATACTAAGACTATAAATGGGTGCATCAGCAAATGTTCTGACTTTGGGCAAAATAATTTTATAAATATTGAAAATTTTAACTTGATATTAAATCCACAAAATAGATTTCAGTTGGTTGATCCTCTTATGTAGATAAAGCAGATTATAAGTAGTTTAATTGGTCTCATAGTAAACTTCTATGATGTAGATTTTTATGAAGATCTGTGGATTTTAATATCAAGTGCTACAAGGTCACACTTTTGTTTTTATGCAGATGTATGTTTCTATGAAGTAAAAATAGAAGTATGTAGAATAACAATATTTTATGATTTCAGTGATTGTAAAATTCATTTTACTCACAAGTATAGTGTGCTTTTAGTTCAGTCAAAAATAGTACAGAGAAAGTTCACAGGAAGTATTCAAATGTTGATATATATGTATTTTCTCTGAAATATATTGATAGTAATTAATAGAAATGAAGCATAAAATAATTCTGTGAGCATTTATTTGCTAATTAACATATAAAACTTTGTAAAACTTGAACCTAATGTTGGTAAAATAAAAGGGAGTGGCATGGAGTGGAAAAAAAACAAGAGAAATGAAATGTTTTGGGTACATGTACTGATTTTCTACAGTAAATGCAATAATTATGTACTGTAAATGTGTACTAATGAAATGAGTTATATCATTATGTAAAACATTTAGATATGAATAACTAATTTGTAATTTCTTCTCAAGAAATTATCTCCTAAACTTGAGGCTTGCCAATTACAAAATATTTTCTCTTTATTACTTTTATTTTTTTTTTCCTGACAAATTTAGACTAGCTTTAAATTCACTCCATCATCTAGGCTGGTCGTGAACTCATGACTTCAGTTTCTACACGGCTGTGATTACAAGCGTACACCAGCAGTATCTAGTCAGTAAGAACTTTTCATAAAGTCATCACAAAGTAATAATGTCTAAGTATTTGACAATCGTTCTTTTAAACACCACATTTTTTATTGGTACATTTTATTGGTACATTATATATATATGCATCACAATTATACTCCACATTAAGAATTTGTACCAGTATATGACACAACTTAATTCTCATTTCCCCCTCCCCTCCCCAACTTAACACCACATTTTTTAAGATAGCAGTTTAAATTATCATAACTCAGACCAGACATATATAAAACTTCATCTGTATTTTGAATGTCAGTTTCATCTTCTGGTTAAAAATTGTAGTGATTCTCAATTCTCCCAGAAGAACTAAGCAGAT
Source organism: Thryonomys swinderianus (assembly GCA_004025085.1). Classification (NCBI taxonomy): domain Eukaryota; kingdom Metazoa; phylum Chordata; class Mammalia; order Rodentia; family Thryonomyidae; genus Thryonomys; species Thryonomys swinderianus. The sequence goes on from PVIC010030094.1 coordinate 16,887, forward strand.
GTTCATTTATAAAATGTAAATGCGCTTCTTTTATTTTGTAATGAAAGACCTACATTGTTTCTTGTTTTGAAATAACTTCATTGGCATATTTTTCAAATCTAAATTCACATTTCACCTCCACTTCAGTTACCATATTAAGTTACTGATATTTATAATTACATTGTATCACTGAAAAGTTCCATAGTAAAGAAACTTGGTGAGTTCAACTTACTGAAATACTTTGACAAAGAAACTGAAAGCTCCTTTGTGTGAAAGGAGTCATTGATCATTCCTTCCTTCTCTGTTTACTTATGTACTCTTTATCTTTCTCATAAGTTTATAGAATGAAATCAAACATTACCCAAGGGATACTTATCAGCAAGATCTAAGATATTACTTCTTTCTTAGGCTAACAACATTGCAAAGATAGACATAAAGTCAATTCAGAACTGGTACAACTCTCAGAGGAAGCCTCATTCAGCAAATGTTTACTCAACGATTGTTGTGTGTTGTTCACTGTTCTAGCCTTCAGGAATTCAAAGAATGGACCTCAAAGAGTTAGCAGAAGATAAATAGAAGAAGGCAAGCAAATAGATCACGTTTGCTGATGGTAACATGGTTGTCATTTTTTCACTTTCAAGTACAAAACTTCATCCACCTCCTCTAAAATTATCCTTCAGAAGATAGCACAACATGAGTTTGGCAGCAGTAATGAATGTATGAAGTTTTACTCTTTTGACTTTGCAATATAATTTTGATAATTGTTCTCATACCATCTGCCCACCAGAGAGGACCCATGGGTGCTGGGCCTAGGTGACTCTGCCAACTTCCTACATATAAAACCAGAGTGCAGAGAGACCAACATGAAAATAAACAACAGCAAAAGCTGTAATAGCAGGAAGCAAATGTTATTCCATTTTAGGGAAAGCATATGAAAGAAAGACAATAGGAGGATTTCCCCTGTAAAATTATCGTTTTCATTTTATATATATATATATATATATATATGTACACGCATTATTTATATATATATGTGTGTGCATGTGTATATATATGTGTATATATGTATATATATGTGTATATGTATATATATATATATATATACACACACATACACACAAATGTTTGTAATGTTTATTAATTTCAATATTTAAACTCCATGTTCCAAATATTAGCATAGATTTTGGCAGAAACTTAGCTAGGGCCTTCTTTCTCCCAGCTTGTAGAAGCTCACCTGTTTCAGCTTTCAAGCGTTTGAGCAAGATTTCCCAAACACAAACCACCCCCAAACTGGGAATGAGTGCTGGAAATGGGATAAATGAAATATTTAAAAAGTGATATGAAATAAATCATGGTATGTGAGTATAAAAGCGTGAAATTACTTCCTGTAAAAGCTACCTAATAAAGGGATAAATTAAGATCTTCTGATTGAGTAATATAATTAACACATGATGAAAAATGACAAAAAAATAGTGTTGGATTTGAATTATCAAGAAGTCTTAATTCCTATTGTTTTAAAAGATTTTTGCCTATCTATGCCATGTATTTCAGAGACTGAGTTTGAAAATGTGATTCATAATAGGAATTTCTTAGTTACTCAATAAATAACTTAAAAATAAGTGTGTCAGATTCAAAAATATCTACATATATATGAGCACTGTACACAGAACAGATCAATACAGCAGTCATCATTGTACAGATTTAGATAAAATTTCATCTTTGGTCCTTGACATTATTAATATAATTATCCTTATTTTTCTAATTCTGTGCTCAGAAAGTAACTTGTCAAGATCAATTGCTCATCTCTAAATTCAAGTTTCTGAAAAAGAAATTAAAAGTGGGCTGATGTTAAAAGCAGTCAGTTAAAGAGGCAATTTTATAAATAAAAGTGATTAACTTTTATGCATGTGTACATATATGTATAGGAGCTTGGATGTCATGGATCCATAAGTCTTATTCCAATGCCCACTCTACTTAGTATGTAAAAGTAGTTTATTCTAGCCGGGCGTGGTGGCTCACGCCTGTAATCCCAGCACTAGGGAGACAGAGACAGGAGGATTGCTGAGTTCGAGGCTTGCCTGTACTATATAGTGAGCTCAAAGCCAGCCTGAACTACAAAGCAAGACCCTGTCTCAAAAAAACAAAAACAAAAACAAAAAGTAGTTTATTTTATAAACAATCGGTTAAAAAATGAAATGAAGAGCCAGAGATTTAGCTCAGTGGTTCTGGCACCTTCCTAGCAAGTTCGAGTCCCTGGTTTGAATTCCAGTAACCACATACAATACCAGGCATGGTGACTCACACCCAATGGCAATCAGTACCACATACCACAGTGCTGGACCTGGTGGCTCACACCTGTAATCGCAGCACTCGGGAGGCAGAGGCAGGAGGATTGCTGAGTTCGAGGCTTGCCTGGGCTACATAGTGAGCTCAGGGCCAGCCTGAACTACAAAGCAAGACCCAGTCTCAAAAAAAAAAAAAAAAAAAATTAGGCCACTAAAAATATGCCTTAGATTGAAAAGCATCCCTTTTTCTTTGAAAAGCATTCTTAATTTCATGATTAATTGATTTGTTTTTAATATAACATTTCAACTAATTCAGTTTTAAAATATTCCATTCATAAGTCTCCTGTGAATAATTAAACAAAAACTCCATCTAGCAACTGGGATATTAATAAAGGAAAATTATTTCCTTTAATAAGAATCGTGCATTCCTTGTGAGAGATATTGATGACAAAGCTAAACTTATCACCATTTTGAAAAGATAATTGTAGAAAATCATATTCTGAGCAGTCTTGAGCTTAGGCAGTGTGAGTTCCAGCAGGAGGAGTTGGGTGGCGGGCAGGAAATGGAGGCCTGGGGAAGGCAGTTGCTTGGACTGCACTCGGGAACTCCTGCAAACCAGTCAGCCAGTCAGGGTGTTTTCTATAATTTCAAATTGAGCTTCCTGCAGCACTGTGGCTCAATTTCAAATCCCAGCCCAGTGGCAGCATCCACAGCTACCGAGGGCATCTTTTTCTTTCCTGAGATACAGTGACATAGGTCAGGCTTTTGAGTAAAGAGATGAAATTATTTTGTGGATCTCTGAATTTTGTTGTCAGTCTCTTTCTCCCAGCTGCTTAGCAGACTTTAGTCTGTGTTTGCTGATGAAGAGACCAAATGGGTGTCTCAGTGGAAAGCATTTGGGGATTGCCCTCCTTTTCTGTCTGAGGGCAATGTGAGCCTTCAAGTGTACATACTAAACGACCCACTTAAAGGGAATCATTTTTATCCCGAGCACTTTTTCTAACTTTCCAACCCTGGCTCTTTTACCGGCCTACTCATGTTTCAATTGTTTTGTGTTCGTTTTTCTATTGCTAAACCAGGATTGGTTGTCCACAGTTACTGTGATAATAGTGATTTATAAGGTGATATCTACATAAAGTGCAGGAGGAAAAGAACTGTGCTTTGTTTAATTCTAGTATAAAAGAAGTCTGTACTATAAAAAGTTGTCAGATATCTGTGTCTGGTACCTCTGTAAATCCACACCATTTCTGTTTGGCTACAGGAGTGATCGAAGTTCTCTTCTCTTTGGCCTAACAATGGCGAATGGAGTTTACTGGAATGTGTTAGAATTGAGTGAGTGTACGTGTCCTTTCTTTTTTTATTTTTTTTTTAAATTAATTGTGTGTGTGTGTGTGTTTTGAGACAGGGTCTCACTTTGTAGTTCAGGCTGGCCCTGAGCTCACTATGTAACCAGGCAAGCCTCAAACTCAGCAATCCTCCTGTCTCTGCCTCCCGAGTGCTGGGATAACAGGCGTGAGCCACCACGTCCGGCATTGTGGTATGCGGTGTTGATTGTTGGTGGGAGTGTCTCCACGCCCAGCATTATATGTGGTTACCGGGGATCGAACTCAGGACCTTGCTCTTATGAGGCAGGTGCCGGAACCCCTGAGCTAACCCTCCGGCCCTGGAACATTATTTTTAAAAATTAGTTATTGAGTTAAACTGAAATGTAATCATCCTCATGAAAACAGAAAGTTTTAAACATTTTTTGTTGTGCTGTCCAAGGAAAATGGAAAAGCTGGAGAATGAACAATACATTCTCACCTTTAGGATCTTGAGATTGTGTAAGAGATTGTTCTTCAGAAACTCTGGTGTTCCCTCCTTTCAGTTTTAAAGAAGCTATTCTTTAACACATTAAGGCATGCCAGTAAAGGAAAAAGAAAGTAATACCTCTGCATTTTCAGAAATAAGAAATTTTAGAATGACGCCCACCCTAGACTGTGATACAACACAATCCAGTTAGTTTCTCATTGGTTAATTTATAGTCAAATTTCCAAATTTTGAAGATTTGTGGCTCACTGATATTGAACATTTCTTTCTATACTAGCTCTCTAGAGCACTTCAGACAAACAGTACTGAAAACTGTGAGGAGGGCCAGGAAATTAGCTCAGTGGTTGTAGCGCTGCCTTGCAGGTTGAAGGTCTTGAGTTTGATCCCCGGTAACCACAAACCACAGTGCCGAGCTTCTTGACTCACACCCACCATCTTGACTCACACCCACCAACAGTCAGTCCCGCTGACCACAATGTCGAGCGTGGGGGCTCACGCCTGAGGTCAGAAGGCAGAGGCAGGAAGATTGCTGTGAGTTCGAGGCTTGCCTGGCCTATGTAATGAGGTCAGGGCCAGCCTGAGCTACAAATTTAGACTGTCTCAAAACAAAACAAAACAAAACAAAACAAAACAAAACAAAACAAAACAAAACAAGCTATGAGAAGTACAAATGATCAATGATCACGAGCTGTACCGAGATACAGTAGTACTGGACACAGCAAGTCACTAAGTTATACTCAGCTGCACAGCTTATATGACAAAATCATGAGTCCAGCTCCACAAAAGCTTGAAACCTAAAGTTAGAAAAAATCTACAATTTCCTTTCCCCAAAAGAACTCTTCATAGCTCCCACAGCGCCTCCTGCAGGGTTCAAAAAGGTTGACAAGCAAGAAGACAATCACAATTACAGGAATTTACTCTTAAAATTAGAATAATCTGTTATCTGAGAGTTAGTATGCTCTTCACATTGAAAGAGGTTATTAGAAATAAATAAGATGATAAAATTAAATAGATTAGATTAACATAAGGAATGTAAAGCCCTTAAAGTAGCTCTCCAAATAAAATATTAAAATATTTATCAAAGAGTACTTATTCATGCATCTTATAACTTTCTAACATACTAAAAAAATAGAGGAGTGTTTTATAAGCACAGTTAAATAGTACACTT
>PVIC010030095.1:0-22118 GCA_004025085.1 Thryonomys swinderianus
TGTGGTAACCGGGGATCGAACTCAGGTCCTTATGCTTGCAAGGCAGGCGCCGGAACCACTGAGCTAACCCTCCGGCCCGAAAGTGACATTATTTTATGAAAATGATTTCAACATCAGCATCGCACAACATATATTTGACTGATGCCCAAATTAAATTGCAATAAAGAAGGAATCATATATTTTGCAGTAATCCAGAAAGGTATCTGTTATCTTTGTCCTTCAGGGGAATATTAGGATTCTTGACAATACAAATTAAGAGGGCTGTTTGAAAGAATTTTTTAAAAAACGTAGTATTCAGAGAATGTCAGCAAACAATAATCAAGGGAAGGAAAGATAATCTATGAGAAAAGTACAAAGGGATTTGGAAAAAGAAGGACTAAGAAGTTATTTGAAAATTACTTTGCATGTTGAATTTAATGAAAACTGAGTATTTGAAGATCCAGTGTTCTTTATTTTTTTGACAGTTTACCCCACAAAGTCCTGGTTCGGAGTGCGCATTTTTCCCTAAAATCTAACTAGTGATTGTTCCTGGATACCCCCATGCTTTATAGAAACATCAACCAGCCTCCACTGCTGAATTTTTTGGAGGAGATTTGCAAGTAGCCAATATTGAGCTCTCGCTACTGCCTGGGTGCTGCCCTGTAACCCGTCTCCACCGGATGAACCAACAGTCCCACGGCATAACCGGCTTCTGTGTGTGTAACTGTCTCAAGTGGACTCAGTTTTGTTCCCTTTAAATCTCTAAGGTCTAAGACCCTGCCAAAACACATTCTAAGGCTTTAATACAATATTTTATTAAATTCAATTGCATAACTGTAAGTGACATAGCATATTTAGCATTTAAACTATAGAAATAGGCATTTTTCTGGTCATATCTGAAATTTTAGGTTTTTCACAAGTGGCGATTGTTCTAGGATCATAACCCATCAAATTTCAGAGGTCCACTGTTTGTAGAGAAGACACAGTTGGTAGCAATTAATAACTATGCCAGCTTCGGGAATTTTTTTCAGATATATAAATACTTGGAACAAGATCATGTACATTTATCTTCCATTATTTGTGTGTGGTGTTTGCCTGACATATGTTCATTAGTAAGGCTATTTGTGGATTTGTCACACTAACAACATATATAATGTATAAACTATAATTTCAAGTTTCAGTTCTTCTGAAAAAATTTATTCACCCTTAAACAGCTTTCTGATGACAGCACGTGTCTGTATTTTAGAATCCTTTTCTTGCACTTCTCTTACGGCTTTGACAAGTTTTGGTGTCACGTTGTCCCATTTATGTCTTGGTGAAAAGCTTAATTTCATCTTCACTGAAGTAATTATTTTCATATTCATATTTTGTTGGTTCACATGACTTTAAATAAAATACGTATTTTAACTAGCAAGTACAGCTAACTAATGATTATTAAAAGGCTCTAAAATATGAAAAAGGGGAAGATGGGTCACTTAGTGGTAAAACGATCACTTCACATGCAAGAAGTTGAAAACTATAGGGGAAAATGCAGGAAATAAGAAAGTAATCAATAATTATTAGGGAAGGTATTAAAGCTTGAATTAATAATTATAACATGATATTTTTATTTATGTGAGGATATCTGTAAACAAATGAAAACTGAACTGTTACAAATATTTTAGTGCACATGGTCATGTCAAGTCTGCATATTAATATGTATGTAGCTATGGACATGTGAGGAGATACATAAAGAGATGAAGACAGACACACTTTATCCAGGATTAATGTCCTCTGAGGATATATGTACATATATAGATCTATTCTTCAAAACAATTATATTATCAAAAGACTACTGGGTCAGAGATTTAGCTCAGTGGTTCTGGCGCCTGCCTCTCATGCCCAAGGTCCTGAGTTCAATCCTGGTAACCACATACAATGCTGGGCGTGGTGACTCACACCCACCAGCAATCACTACCACATACCACAATGCTGGGCGTGGTGGCTCACGCCTGTCATCCCAGCACTCGGGAGGCAGAGGCAGGAGGATTGCTGAGTTCCAGGCTTGCCTGGGCTACATAGTGAGCTTAGGGCCAGCCTGAACTACAAAGCGAGATCCTGTCTTAAAAAAAAAAAAAAAGACTACTCACCACACTCAAATTGTGTGGATCCAAATATTAATTGCTTTGTAAACCTTGTTAGTATAATCAGTCATTTTCTAAGTTCTGTCAGTGGAACTTAACTGTAACAAGGAAAAGAATTTCAAATTCCCTCAAAAATTCAGATATGCTTATTCTTTTAGATTGAGTATAGAAATGATGGTTGAAGATTATGTCACAAAGCTCAAAGAGAAACACTTTACATATATGTTTAGTGTATATAATATTACAAAGTATTGCATAACATGGTACTTGGCCTATTTATGTCTTCTTTCCTTTACTTCTGTATTTTTGATATTATTTTGCTATTCTGACTCTTGTATAGTATCTCTTATGTACACAAATATAATTGCGTGGCCTTTTTAAGGGTATATCAATATTTATAAGTGTTTGAGGTAGACAAGTTCCTCTTCTAGACCTATCTTACAAATATGACCGGTAATGCTACAACTTATGCAATATTAAAAATTAATTAAGGATTATACATTGATACAGACTAAGTGACTTCCTTCATTGGAGCTAATGTAAACTACTGATCTGACTTTTTCTTATCCACTATGTGATAGTGTAGTATAATTTCATTTGGATGCCACACAACACACCACAACAATATCAAAAACATAGCAAAAATTATGGTCAGAACAATTATTCTAAATTTTATCTTAATACTATACTATTTTATTAAAATGTAAAGGGATGAATTCTTAAATATATGAAGAATAAACCTGTGTTGGACTTACAGATTAAAACTAATCCATGAAATGAGAGATCTTCAGTTAATTTTTTAATCAGTAAGAATTCACATACTAAAATTTTCTATCAAATTCAAATGTGACATAAATCAAATCTTAATATTTAGCCAGCACTATGAAATTTTTTGTTTTATAGCTCTTCATATAATTTTTGTCCTGAACTTTTCTTATGTAGTAATTTTTCAGTAATTACTTCAATTATGACCAATATTATATGTCTATTGAATACCAAAGAAAATATTCTTTTCATTTGAAACATTTAAATATTTGCAATCCCAAAGATCAGAAATGACAAACAGAATCCAACAAATATTTTTACAGAATCAATGAACCCTTGCAGCATGAATAAAAAGAGGAATATGAGAGGGAAAGGGAGAAGTTAAACTATCATTACTTGCTGATGCCATGTCCTCTGTTTAGAAAAGGGCAAAAATGCCATCAAGAGAATTAATTTAAAAATTGCGTAGTGTAGCAGACACAAAGTAAATACACAAAAATCAGTGGCATTGCAGTATACCATAGTAAACTCATGAAGATAGAAATTAGAGAAACAATAATTTTCATAAGAGCAACAAGAAAAGTCAAATACTTAGGAATTAACTTAATCAAGGAGGTGAAAGACCTCTATTAACATCACAGTACTCTGAAAAAGGAAGTCAAAGAGGACACCAGAATATGGAAAGATATCCCCTATTCCTGAAAAGGCAGAATCAATATAATCAAAATGACCATATTTCCAAATCTGATATATAAATGAAATGTAATCCCAAATAAATTTCAAATAACATTTCTTTCTTTCTTAAATGACCATAGGTTTGAAAATATGCCTGTGATGTTAGGCAACCATCTTTTCTTTTTCTTTTTTTTTTTCTTGAGACAGGGTCTCGCTTCGTAGTTCGGGCTGGCTCTGAGCTCACTGTGGAGCCCAGGCAAGCCTCGAACTCAGCAATCCTCCTGTCTCTGCCTCCCGAGTGCTGGGATTACAGGCGTGAGCCACCACGCCCGGCACTGTGGTATGCGGTATTGATTGTTGGTGGGTGTGAGTCTCCACGCCCAGCATTGTATGTGGTTACCGGGATTGAACTCAGGACCTTGCACTCGCGAGGCAGGCGCTGGAACCACTGAGCTAAATCTCCGGCCCCCTCAAATAACATTTCTAATGCAACTAGAAGAAACAATCTTAAAGTTCATGTGAATCCACAAGAAACCTGCACTACCAAAGGCAATCCTGGGAAACAAAAGCAAAGCAGGAGGCATCACAATCTCAGATTTCAAGTTATACTACAAAGCTACAGTGCTAAAAATCAGCATCATATTGGCCAAAAAAAATTGAACTAGAACTTCCACTGGACCAAGTTGTTCTCCTTCTAAGTATCTCTCAGAAGCATTTAAGGAATCATATTACAATGGTATATGCATGTGTGTCCATTTTTAAAAATATCTTTACTGGTACATTGTATATACACATTGTGATCACAGTCAACATTGGGAATTTGTACTAGTATATGACACAATTTGATTCTCATTTTTTCCAAATCCATTTTTTTTTTTTGAGACAGGGTCTCACTTTGTAGTTCAGGCTGGCTCTGAGCTCACTATGTAGCCTAGGCAAGCATCAAATTCAGCAATCCTCCTGTCTCTGCCTCCTGAGTGACTAAATCCATTTTTGTTGCTTCACAATTTAGAATAGTTAAACAAGCTAAATGTCTATCAACAGATGAATAGATAAAGAAAATGCGCTATGTGTTGGGTAATTTGTAGGAAAATGGATACAACTTGGGACCATAATGTTAAGTGAAATAAATCAGACATGTGAGTTTAAATATTCATGGTTTCTCTTATATGAGAGTTCTAAAATATAAATAGGAAAAACATAGACAGTAGATCTGTATCATAAGGGAAGCCAACTGAGAGACAGAGGTCTGGAGGAGGGGTAGCAAATGAGATTCTTAGAAGGGAATTATGTTATGTTGTGTACATATACCAAGCCCTTACAAGGAATACATTATGTACTACAGTCAGTATATAATATATGTATTGAATATATACATGTGTGTGTGTGTATATATATATATATATCAAGATATGGAAAAATAGGGACAGAAGGAGAAGAAAGGAGTGAAAAGCAAATAAAGATATATCCTTTAAATATACTATTTCTCTACGATGAATATAATTGTTTGTACCACAGAAATGTAGAAATATTTTTATAAAAAGCTTGGAGATCATATTGAATATGAAAGTGTATCAAAATAAGTTGTTAAAGCCAGGCATGGTGGCTCATGCCTGTCATCCCAGCACTCGGGAGGCAGAGTCAGGAGGATTGCTGAGTTCCAGGCTTGCCTGGGCTACATAGTGAGCTCAGGGCCAGCCTGAACTACAAAGTGAGACCCTGTCTCAAAAAATGAATGAATGAATGAATGAATGAATGAATGAATGAATGAATGAAAAATAAATAAGTTGTTAAAAATTCTTGAAGTTGTCAGTTGTGGTATCCACAAGTGTGTGAAATCTGTATTCCATTTAACCATTGTAATAACATTAACTAGTTTCCTAAAAATATATATATTCTTGGAGAATACCTACATGTAAATACTGCTGCAAGATTTTTTTCTTCCCTTTTAAATTTCCCTTTCGTCCTTTTCCTCTCCCTCCCTCCTTCACCAGTTACTGTATCATTAACTGGCATTATTATGTTCCTGTACCCAGAACAACATTATTCTCATTTCCTTTCCCCTCCTTCTCATCCCCCAGTCTTGTCCCCTTGGACTACTTTCAAAGGATTAGAGATCTGTTTTCTTGTACCATTATGTCCATACTTAATATTGTTATTTTTTGTTTGTACTTTGCTTCATCCAAAGGAGAGCTACCACACGGTACTTAGACTTATACGTGTGGTCAGTGTCACTCAGCATTATATTTTCCAAGGGCATCCATTTTCCTACAGACATCTGAAATCTATCATTCTTTTCGGCCCAGTAGTATTTCATCACATGTAGATACCAAATGTTCTTTATCCAATTATCTGCTGATTATATGCAGAATACTTCCAGGATTGAGCTACTATGAGTGATGCTGCCATAGACATAAGTATGCATATATTGCTGTAGCATGATGACTGAAGATCTTTAAGAATGACACCTAGTGGGGTGATACTGGGATCACATAGAAATTCTAACTTCAGTTCTGTGAGAAATCTGCATGCTGATTTCCATAATGGTTGTAGTAGTTTGCAATCACACCCAAAATAAGGGAGGTGCCTTTATATCACAGCCATGGAAGAATTTCTTATTGATTGATTTTTTAACGATTGTCATTCTTTCTGGAATAAGATGAAATCTTTGCATTGTCTTCATTGGCATTTTTCTAATGGCAACAAATGTTGAACAGTTTTCATGTGTATGTTGACCACTTGTATTTTTTCCTCTGTGATGTTCTTCTCTACTTCTTTTACCAATTTCTTGATACTCTCTTTAATTTTAGGTGTTTTAATTGCTTTAATTCTTTTGATACTCTAGATATCATTCCTCTGTCTGAGTAGCTAGTAAAAATTGCTGCAATCCTGTACGTTGTCTCTTCACTCTACTCATCTATTCTTGTGCTGTACAGAAATTTTTAGCATGATAGAATCCCCCTTGTTAATTCTTGTTGCTACTTCTTGTGTAAATAAGGTTCAACTTAGAATATATGTTTCTACACCTTTGTCTTTAAGTATTTCACTATTTTTATCTTCCTGTGTGGTTGATGTTTCTGTATTAATGTTTAGATATTTAGTCAATTTTGATTTTAATTTAGAGTATGGTAAGAAATAACAGGGAAGTTTCAATCTTATGCAAACAGATAACCAGTTTCCTCCAAACCACATGTTAAATAGTCTATCTTTTCTCCAATATATGTTATTGGACCTTTTGTCAAAGATCAAATAACTGAATTGTCTGGAAAGAGCTTGAAACCTCTATTCTCTTCTACTGTTTGATGTATCCATTTTTATTCCAATATCATGCTATTTTTAATCACTTGCTATGTAGTATAGTTTGAAGTCAGGTATTGCTATGGTATCTGCTTTGCTCTTCTTCAAAATGGCTTTGTTATTGTGGCTTCATTTAAATTTTAGGATTCTTTTCTTTAAATCTTCAAAGTATGCTCTTGGTATATTGATTGGGACCACACTGAATCTATATAACATTCTGGAAGTAAGTAAATTTTACAGTATTTTACCTACATAGGTGCGAGGACATCTTTCTAGTTTTTGATATTTTCTTCAATATCCTTTCTCTTGCCTAGTTGCTGTGGCTAATATTTCAAGTTCTATATTGAATGAAACAAGTAACAGTGGATATCCTAGTCTAGTTTCTGATTTTAAAGGAAAAATTTTATGTTATTCTCCATTTAGTATGATGGTGGCTATTGACCTGTCATACACAGCTTTTATTACGTTCAAGTATTGTCCTGTTTTCTTCAGGTTTTTTGTCATGAGAGGGTGTTGGTTATTGTTAAAGCATTTTTCTGTGCCTATTGATATGATTATATTATACTACATTGCACTTATTATGTACACATATGGAAAAATCCTTGCATCTATAGGATGAAATATGCTTGATCATGATGCACAATCTTTTTGATAATGTGCTACATTCCACTTTGTAATAGCTTGTTCAGAACTCCTGAATCTATATTCATAAACAAGGTTGGCCTGTAGTTCTCATTTTATTTGGGTTTTTATCCAGTTCTGTGATTAGGTTGATACTGGCTTCCATAAATGAAATTGGGAGCACTAGATCCCTTGCAATTTCTTTGAAGAGCTTCCGAAGTATTGGTGTTAATGAAATTGGGAGCACTAGATCCCTTGCAATTTCTTTGAAGAGCTTCCGAAGTATTGGTGTTATAACATCCTTAGAATTCAGCAGTGAATCCATCAGGTCTTTAACTTTATTAGTTGGTTGAGTCTATATCACTCTGAAAATTTCACTGCTTGTTATTGGGTAGTGAAGCACATTTGTATCATCTTGGGTTGGTTCTGGTGATATGTGCGTTGTCTAGGAATCCTTTCTCTTCTCTCTCTCTCTCTCTCTCTCTCTCTCTCCCTCCCCCCTCTCTTCTCCCCCCCCCCTCTCTTGTACTTGGGATTGAACTCAGAACCTTGCACTTGCCAGGCAAGCACAGTACCATTGAGGTACATGCTTGATGCTTGGCCCTCCACCTTTTCATTTTTAATTGTATTGATATAAGTCTTCTTTCTCTTTCTTGTGATCAATTTTGCTAAGGTCTTATCTATTTTATTTTTCCTTTTGAAAAACCATCTCTTTGATGAGCTGATTATTTTTACAGTTGTTTTTGGTCTCAATCTCATCTATCATTTTTATAATTATTCTCAATTTTGGCTTGAACTTGGTTTGTTGTTGTTTCTCAAGTATCTTAAGACTTCTTACAAGTTATTTCTTTGAGCTTGCTCTGTTTTCCTTAGGAGAGAATTGATTGTGAAGGATTTTCCTCCTAGAACTGTCACTAAGGTTTCATGGAGTTATAGAGTCATTGTCATTGCCTTCTAGAAATTTTAAAATTTCTTCTATAGCCTATTGGTTGTTTGAGTATGTTGTAAATTTTCCAGAATCTTTTCACTTTTCTGAAGTTTCTTCTGTCACTGATTTTAATTTTCACTGGGGAGTATTCTAATAGTATGCAGGAGTGTTTTCAATTCTTTTAGATTTACTTAAGCTGATTTGTGGACAAGTATGGGATCTATTTTTGAAAAAGTACCGTTTACTGTTAAAAAGAATATATACTCTGTTCACACTCTGTAGACAGGTGAAACACTCTCTCATCTATTAAATTCCTGTGTTCAAAGGTGTGGTTCAGCTTTGAAAATACTTTATTTTAAAATTTTCATTGGTTTCTCTTTGTGAAAGTAATTGTTAAAATCCCCTACTAGTGTTTATCAGTTCTTTTAATTTTAGTAGTATTTGTTTTATGAAGAGAGGTGTTCTTCTATTTGGTGTATGGATATTTTTCAATGTTATTTGTTTTTCTTGGATTGTTTCCTTAACTAGTATGTACTGATTATCTTTATCTCTTCTAATCAGTTTTCCCTTGAAGTTTACCATATTTGCTATTAGAATTGCTACCTTTGCTTCTTTTCAGGGTCCTGGTGCATGAAATACTGTGTGTGTGTGTGTGTGTGTGTGTGTGTGTGTGTGTGTGTGTGTGAGAGAGAGAGAGAGAGAGAGAGAGAAGAGAAAGACAGAGTCTAAAATATGTATGCATCAGGAAAAGAAACCCTTGTAAAAATATTTTTATAATAAATTCATTGAGACATCACGAGATCAATACAAGTTACCTTTGGCCTCTACAATTTCAAGAAGTACTCAAAGAGGTGGACATTAGCTTTCAGATATTTATTAGTGTGACAAACTGCTGAAGTGTGTCTATATATTTTTGTCAGATTCATTGTCTAGCTAATCTATCTGTCTATATATTTTCCTCCCTTTTTTTGTAGGGTACTCCAAGCTGAGGACTAGGAGAGTGAGAATGATTTGTGGTTTGTATGGAGATTTTTAATAGGAAGTTGCCTACCGATGTATAATTTTCTGCTTTTATGTACAGTTCAAGTATTTATATATTTTGTCTTTTAAGTATTTTGCATGATTTTCTTAAGTTTAGCTAAAGGAATTACTTCTGATTATAACCATAGAACAGATTCAAGTATACACACTCAATAATTTCTACAGTTACAACTCTTTGCTTGTTCTTTATGCACACTAGGACCATTTATTATTTGTTATTGGTCTGAAGTGAGGAAGGTGAAGTGGTGGGAGGGGAGTGAAAGGTTGTTGGAGGAGGAACTCAGACAGTAAGGGGAAGTCTAGGGGGGTTGTTACAAGTGAGAAGAGAAGTTTAATGTGGGGTCTGATTTGATTGGAGTACTTTTAGTTGAGGTGAAGTGTTAGTACTGAGGAACTCAGAGGATATTTGGGGGCACAAATATGAAATATGGGAGGAAAGTTTACTTTGTTTTTGAGAGTAGCTATGTGGTTGTCAGAACCTGCTCATAGAGAGGACAATAGGCTATGTCAAATGTGGATAAGCTGAAGGGTTAGGAGCGGAAGGACCAAGGGGCACTATTAGAGAAGAAAGGCAAAACTGTGAGGGAGCAAAGTGAGGCAGAGTTAAAAGGATGGCTGCTATTGCGAAATCAATGAGCAATAAATGCTGGCGAGGCTGCGGGGAGAAAGGAACTCTTCTCCACTATTGGTGCAATCATTGTGGAGATCTGTGTGGAGATTCCTCAGAAAACTAGGATTAGAAGTCCCATTTGACCCTGCTATTCCCCTGCTAGGAATATACTGAAAGGAATTAAAAGACTCATGTTGGAAGGACATATGTACACCCGTGTTCATAGCAGCTCAGTTTGTGATAGCCCAATCTTGAAAACAACCCAGATGCCCATCGACTGGAGACTGGATAAAGAAGATATGCTTTTTTTTCTTTTAATAAAGTGGAGTATTACTCTGCCATAAAGACATTGCATTCATTTATGTGCAAATGGATACACCTTGAGAACACACAAATAAGTGAAATAGATCCCAGATATGTAAATACCATATCTTTTCTCTGGTATGAGAACCTGTATATGTAAATGAGTTCTAGAATGTATGTTCGATTTGGTAAAATAGGAAATATTCAAAGGGAATGTGGTAGGGGAATGTAATGAGGGGAAAGAATAAATATGATATGGAAAGAAAAAGAAATAGCATGTATGTAAGGGGTGGGGGGTTATGGGGTGGGTAGGGATATGGGTAAAAATGAGAATGAACTTGTGTCATATACTGGTACAAATCCCCAATGTTATGTGTGATTGTGACCTATATATAAAATGCACCAATAAAGAATTCAATTTAAAAAATGAAAGACTTTATGTATTTGGAAAAATTAAAGAAATATGGTAATAATGTTGGTTTTGACATTTAAGGAGAAGCTAGACAGGGAAATGAGACAAGAGAACCTGGGCATATATTAAACCAGAATGAACGGAAAAAATACATACAAATTAAAAATAATAATAGTAAACATAAAAATTATAAAAGAATATAACAATTCCACACTGCTAAATAAACCAAGAATCAAAAACACAACCATATAAGATATTCCAATGGGCATACAGATTAAACATCCCAGTGAGACAGTGTATATGTGATTCACACATCTTCTCAGTCACTCTTCGTGTGCTTACATTCTAATAACTTTTGTGAATCTTCCATCACAATACTGAAGCTAACTCCCTCTCAGGACCTTGCTCTGCCTAGTGGCAGGGATTCTTACACTGTTTGATCCAGTCTGAGTTCTTGGGTTGAGAACTCTTACTGTCAGAAACTTTCACTTACTAGCACTTTATGTTTATTTTCTCAAAATTAATATAGAAGTATCAGTGTTATATGTATATGTATGATGAATAAATTCTTGATCTAAATTATATAATTAATTCCAGATTGTATATTTTTCTAATATAGATAATTCAAATGATTTCAACAAAAGAGCTGGGAATATTGTGAGGCCCTTCCTGAAGGTGTCTATTTATTGAAATGAAAGAATTTGTCTTAAGTCTCAGATTTTTTTATAAATATATATGATTTTATATTGAAAGAATAATGATGCACAATAATTTACTCTTTTTAAGGTTATCAATGAACCATTTTTAGACAAACTCAATGAAAATGTCATAAACAGGGAACTCATACTTATTCAATAACATGGAAGGTTTTTCTTTTAATTATCACACGATGAGGATTTCACCTTCTTAGAAAAATCATAGTTGAAAATAAGGCACTTTTTAACATCTTATTTAAACCAAATGGCAGCCATTATTCAAAATAGGATACCCGGAAGAGATGTAGATGGGATGAATGGAAGTTCTACTTTTAGTAATTTAAGGAGAGCCCGCGATGATTTCCATGGTGGTTGTGCTAGTTTACATTCTTATCAACAGTGTAGAAGTTTTCCTTTTTCCTCACAGTCCATGTAGTGTTTGTTTGTTGAGTCCTTGGTAGCAGCTATTCATTCCAGTTTAAAGTGCAGTCTACCTGTTGTTTTGACTTGCATTTTACTAATGGGTATGCTGTGAAATAGCTCTTTCTATCGCTTGCTTCTACAAATTACTTGGTGCTTTTCTTTTAAGAGCTCCTAGCATTCTGTTTTTGTGCCTCAGTTCTGGAATTCTAACTATGATGTGTCAGGTAGAGGTTATTTACTGATTGTGAGTCTTTATGTTCTATACATCTCATGTACTTGGAAGATGAATTCTTTCCCTAGACTAGAAAAATAATCTGCTCATCTTTTGGTAAATGAATTTTTATATCCTTCACGCTGTCTCTCCTTTATTCCTATAATTTTAGGCTTTTTTGTTGTTGTTATCAAGCAACATTTGGACCCAGGTTCCACAGTCTCTTGTTTTCTAGGTGCTGACACTCTCTCCTCCTCTTTGTCATTTCTGCTTTTAACGTTTTTCAGTAGAATCTTTGTATTCTGGGCTTCTGTGGTACATCTTTCCATTCTTCTTATTTCTTTACTAAAATGTTCATTTATATCCTTTGATAACTTTGTTACTTCATCAAATTTTTTGTTTGTGACATCTCTAAGCACACTTAGCGTTTTATCAGTTAGGTTTCTTATCTGTTTACTTACATCATCTTTAAACTCATTGATTTTTTTCTTTTTCTTTAGTCCTTCAAATAATTTAACTGTTTGACTTATAACTTACTCCATATCAGTATTCAAGGGATGTACTTTTGGGGAGCTAAGAATTTGGGGGACATCTTGGCTCCTTGTTTCTACAGATACATTGATCTATTTTGTTGTTACTGTTGTTTATGTGTGTGTTGAGGAGCATCAATTAGTGTGGAAAAACTGTATCCTTGCTATGCAGATCTCTTTAGTTAGCATACATTTCCCTATTATATTATATGTCTTTGGTTGTGTGCTGGTACTTATATAACTCTCTAGCCTACACAGTGTAATGGGATCAGTCCTTGTTGATGTCTTGAAAAGAAAGAACCACTACTTACTATATCAGTATTGCAGAGCCCGACACATATCAGTCGTGTGATTTAAAGTTTGTTTTAACAGTCTTGCAGTATTTTTTCCCAGTGGCCCATGAAAATTGTGATATAATATTACTGACAGATAGGCTGGGACATAGAACAAGAAGGAAAGACAAGGGAAGAGGAAAATTAAAGGAGTTGAGAAAAATGAAAATAAAAAATAGTAGATTAAAGAAAGATAATAGGTTGAGCGTTCTTGATATTATCATAAATGTAGTGGAGAGCTAATAAAGAGGATTCTGAGGGAGTGTTTGTGGGATTAGAAGAAAGGATCAGAGAGCGGGAAGGGTCGTTGGGGTAAGCCATGGGAAGCTCGGAACTAATTTTATCCTGATTTTAAGCTTACATTTGAATCCTCTATGCAAAAATTGTAGTGAGTGTTTCCCTGAAATGCCCATGAAAGGGGCACACACACACACACACACACAAATAATGAGAAAAGAAAATGAAAAGACACGAGAAAATTGCATAAAAGTGAAATGCAATTTAAAAGCCCTACAATCAAAGCATCCCAGCCCTAACCCGAAGTCAAGTCCAGCAATGCACCCTTCTGCCAAAACACACGGTGGAGGTTTCACTTGTGAAGCGTTTCTGAATGGGCTCCTGGGGCCAGGCCCCTTTCTAACCTCCGCCACAGACGGAGCTGCCAAGTGTCTCTTCTCTTCCCTGCTCCGGGACCGGCGCCTTCCCCCGAAGGCTCAGAATCAGCTCGTCCGGGGCGCCGCGTTCTCTTGCCAGCCCGCGAGGGGAGGGACTGGGGGATCCGGAGCGAACCTTGAGCCCCCCTCCCTTCTCCGGGCAGGTCTCCTCCATCCGGCTTCGCTTTCACGCCTACGTGCCCAACTGACCAGAGGATCTCGCTCTTCTCACAGGAGTCAGCGGGACGAGAGCGCGCAGGCTGGTCAGAGCGGGCTGTGTGATTTCCGGAGCAGCGCTCGGCTCTCCTTCCCCTGGTCCGCGGCTCGCCTGCGCGTCCGGGTCTCGCCGTCCGGGTGAGCGCGCCGTGCCACACCCTCTAGCGAGTCGCGTCTCTCCGGCTCTTCCGTGGCGCGTCTCTGCGCTGTCCACAGCCTGTGAGCCCCGCGGCGGCCTTACACCCCCAGGGCTCGGGAGCCTTCGGCGCTGAGCGGTCCGTGCTGCGGGGCCCGCGCGGAGCGCTTGCTCTTAGCTCCTCGGATACCCTGATCTGCAGATACTGTCCTCACTGCGTTCCTCCTTCCTTTGCAGAGGAGTGAGTGTGTTCGGAGCCCGTGCCCAGGACCTGGCCCCCCCTGGGGTACTGGCTCCAGCGCTCAGTACGCAGACCCGCTCCTGGTACAGTATGTTCATCTGCCCTGGAGAAAACGGGGTGCTGGGATGCAAGCACCTGTGCAGCCCAGCTTTCCCTTGTAACTTTCCAGTACTGCCTTAATCTGATGATTTTTCTCCTTCCATCTGTCTTTTCCTACCTGGCTTGCTTTGCTCCTCTTTCCGCCCGCCAGTACTTCCTCCTGCAGTGGTTCCGAGCTTTCCTCACACACCTCCGCCTCTAGTGAGTCCTGACGGAATCTGAATCATTTCTACTTTTTTTTTCTTTTTCTAAGACAAGGTCTCGCTTCGTAGTTCAGACGGACCCTGAGCTCACTATGGAGCCCAGGCGAGCCTGGAACTCGGCAGTCCTCCTGCCTCTGCCTCCCGAGTGTTGGGATGACAGGCGGGAGCCCCCACGCCCGGCGCTGTGGTGTGTGGTGCTGACTGTTGGTGGGCGTGAGTCACCACACCTGGTATTATTGTATGTGGTCACTGGGATCACATTTAGGATTTCACTTGCTAGGCAGTCACCAAGACCGTCAAACTGAATCCCTGGCCCTCATTTTTACTTTTTCAGCGTAAAATCCTTTGAGGAAGCTTTTCAGTGATTTGTGACAACTTAACTTGATTGTATGAACACCTTGATTAGTTTGAGAACTGACTAACAGATTGCCAGGCATGTTTCCGTGTCTGTGCGGTCGTGCAGTCATGTGCTTGGATAACACATCTGCTACGTGTGCCTCCCGAGCAGCACGACTAGAGAGTTCCGCTCTGCCACGCTCTCCTGCCATGGCGCCTCTGCCTTGAAGCCAGCTAACTGTAGACCGAACTCATGGAAAAAGTGTGCAAAATCAAACCTGTCCTTTAAATTGTGCGTGTCAGATACTGTGTTCCCCTCATTCCAAGGCTGACTGGCATATCTGCTGCCAACAAAAATAAACGTACATTGGTAAAATCTCCATAGGATACAGCACAAGGGTTGAAACAGAATAGGCACGTATTGCTAGTAAGGCGCCGGGCACCACTCCTCATGCCGCCCTTCTGTTGTGTGCAGGGGTATTTTAACGAGTGCATAGTGTGATAATGATTTAGGGTTTAGTCTGATTTGAATCAAATTCTTAGAAACACTAATCTTCATCTTTGCGACAATTTCTATGCAGGTTGCCTAACCTAGCTAGAAAATAAGGTGGTTTTTGTTTGTTTGTTTGTTTGTTTGTTTTAATTTTGAGGTAAGAAATGGAAGAAATTGATACTTAGGAATTCGACTGAATGTAGATACAAATTTATAGAGAATGAAAGATTCATATATTCTTCCTTGTTGTGTAAAAGTAGATCTTAGGCAATATTTTATTTCTTTATGGAATGCTTTCCTTTATAACTTCCAAAAATATAATATTTATATTTTCAGCGCCCGAAGAGCCATTATCCAGAATCTGAGTCTTTTAATCATGAAATCAAGATGATTTCTAAGGCAGACAGTGTTTGCTTTATTCAAAAACCTTTTAACTTGTCTTATGCAGTCAGTTAATCTGTCAGACTGATGAAATAAGCCTTTCATACTCCTCCTCTTTCTGTGCATATGAGCTTTTATTAAATTCGGTTTGAAATTACTTGCTTCTCCTTTGCATTTCCTCTTCGTGTTTGTGGTGCTATATTTTATGCTTTGTTCGCTGCTAACATAAAATATTTATCAACATATCATCTAAGAAGATCAGTTGTCCACAGTAAAATGCAGTATGTTTCACCACATGGAAGTTGTCTCTTCTTGTTTATTTCTAAAGTCTCCGCCAGTATTCCCTTATGGCAGATTTATCCATTGACATTTGAGGTGTAACACTAAATCATTATGAGAGTTACAATAATACATGTGCATTGCAATTAAGCACTACATTTTAAGGCAATTTAGATCAAAATTTTTGAAAATAACTTTTATATAACAAACATGGATTTTGATTTTTAAGTGCTTGAGGAGAAAAATAGGCATTTCAAAATATTTATTTTTATTTTCCTTCGATATAATATTTCACATTACTGAAATAATAACATTAACCTGACAATATTTTAAAATGTACCGTATCATTTCAAGGTTAATTCTTTTCCCCAATATGACAATATGTTGTGAAATAAACACTTGTCTTAATCATGAAATTTTGTGTCCAAAGTGTGTTCATATTCTCTCACAAAATTTCCAATAAAATATATACTATACAACAAAGTATACTATAAAAAATGGATCCAAAGACTTCAGTACTTTAAAATTGTCAGTGTGGCACTACCATTCTACTGGCATTAATTCCCTTTGTATATAAGAAATTGCAACTTCAGAAAGCTCTGACATAGCATGTAAAAATAAGAGAAAATCATAAAGGTTATTATCGAGTTAGATTGCACTTTTAACACCAAACTTTCTATTTCAGTTACTATGGCCCCTGAAACATGTAAATGTTAATATATACACAATAAAACATCATGTAATGTATAGTTTTATAATTTGTCCATCCAGATGCAATTCAGATGATATTTCAATAAATAAGTTTCAGGGTATTTTATATTTTGTAAAGAATTTTAAAGTGAAATTAACAATATTGTATGGGGAAGTACATAATACTTGTTATAGTGAATGGTAGTTGCTAAATTAGTTCATAGTTCTAATGAATTTCTAAAGCATAGTTTAATATATGAAAATATATCAATGTCTAGAGCACTGAGATTAAATTAAAAATATGACTTTCTTGACATGTTTCTGTTTTACATTAAATAACTATGGTACATGTAATAGAAAATACATGTAATATAGTTTAAATATAAATGTACATCAGAACTTAATATGTTTCAAATATAAATATTTCTTAAATGAAAGCTCCTTGTCCCTAAACTTCTTTGATTTGTGTGCAAAGCACAATTTTTTTTTTTTTTTTGAGACGGTGTACTGCTTTGTAGTTCAGGCTGGCCCTGAGCTCACTATGTAGCCCAGGCAAGCCTCGAACTCAGCAATCCTCCTGCCTCTGTCTCCCCAGTGCTGGGATTACAGGCGTGAGCCACCACGCCCAGCATTGTGGGGTGTGGTACTGATTGCTGGTGGGCGTGAGTCACTACGCCCAATATCATATCTTTTTATGTGGTTACCGGACGTTGGGTTTGCTAGGCAGGCGGCGAAACCACTGAGTTAAATCTCCGGCTTAAAGCACAATATTTCTAACAAGGAATTTAGTCATACCCCTAGATAAAATGTTCTGTTTAATTCACAAAATTAGTTTCCACCAATGAAATGATAACTTTGGGCATTTTGTGCTATACATAGAATTTATGCATATATGCTATACATAGAACTTACCCACTAGATGACTAAATTTATAATGAGGGTAATTTGAAGAAAAAATTAAGACTTCTTAGCCTAAAAGAAAACACCTTCAAAAATGTCATAATATATGTCTGTAATTATTACCTCCATTATTTTTCTATGTATACAATTCCAAAAGGTTTATTGATAAGCTACACAAACTTACCAGAAGTGTATAGATTTTTTTAAACAAAAATTATATTAAATTTTACAGGAAAAGATTTAAAAATTTCAGTCTTTTTCACTGGATAAATTGTACATGGTTCCCTTTAAGGCATGTATTTTATTCTGCATTTAGTTATGCAAAGAAACAAGCTTTGAAAATCACCACAGAACAGCCTGACATGTTTAAAGGCTGCAATGGTTTCAAACATTCTGCATAGCATAAGTACTAGATTTCAGAAATACTGATTTGTTGATATTTCTTTGTTAAATTAAAAAAAAATGTATCCAGCCAACAGGGTTTTGCTTTTGGAATTTCTAAAGCTTGTGAAAATTGGTACATGTTCACAATTATTTCATATGTCTCTCATGACAGTATAATCAGTGCCTTATTTGGAAATTTCAGTGGACCATGATAAAAGCATTTGTCATCTCACATTTACTTTTGGGTAAAAAAAAATATATTCATGGTTTACTTTCCCTGATTTCTTCTATGGTAATCAGCACAATCTTTAAAAAGATCTTTAAAAAATCTTTTAAAAAATGAGTTCTCTCTTAAATACTCTAAAGAACAGAAGGGTTCCACAAAGGGATCAATGAATTTATGTTATAGAGAAACAAGTGAACAAATAATGTGATGACATTTATTTTTTTTCTGTCTTTCTGCACATCTCACATCTCACAATTTTTCTTTGGATAATTGCAATTGTAAAGGAAATTATGATTGGTTAGAGTTACTCCATATAGCTTTGAACCATTTAAATGACTAGATTTTGAAGTGGAATTCTTTGTCTTAAACTTTTAGGAAGAAATATAAAATGTATTTTTTTCTCTTCAGGACACAAATAAATTACCCATCGATGTTTTTCAGTAGCCACTGTCATATTTGATTTCTTAAAGCACAATTATTATTCTTAAAGTGTAGTTTTCTCTTGTTCTTAGTTTGTGTGTAACTAAAGATGGAAATTACATTTAATATTGGTGTACTTTGGAATTTCCTAAAAGTATATTCTAAAAGCACTGACATGTTGATATTCTCCACAATAATTTTTTTTGTCTTGGCAAGTAGTTTTGGTTATATATGTTGTTCTGATACCCTAGAATTGATCAATAAATGGACATATTTTACAATATTTGAATTCTCAGATAGAGAAAAATATAAAAATATAAATTCTAATTGTACTTTATTCTGCTAATTGCATTTCTCTTGATCTCAATTCCTTATATGTACAATACTTCTCCTGAATCAGACGACTTTCCATAGCATTTAGACTTTGACCTCTGTACTCACTGTATTCTAATTAAAATTTAAGATATGCCTCTATGTATTTTGGACTATGTAAATGAACTATGTCAACATAAGATCCTTTGATAACAAAGTGTTCCTTTTTTAAAAATGCCGAAAGTATAACCAATAGCACATGGACTAGAATAATTTTGTGGTGAATATAAAGCATAAGCCAATTTTAGGAACTACACATGTGCAAATCTAAGCGATGAAAGACCAAGAATTATTTTATATTGTGACACAGCATTAGTTTGGTCAGCTAAAATTCTGTTAATAACAGACAACTACAATTCCATATTTACTGAAAAAGGTTCTTATGGCAAAGTTTTACATTTCCACATAAAGAAAATACTATGAATGCCACTATTTTTAATTGTGAAGTGAGTACTTCTTTGACCCAACAGCAGCCTAATTTTTTTTTTTTTTTTGAGACAGGGTCCCGCTTTGTAGTTCAGGCTGGCCCTGAGCTCACTATGGAGCCCAGGCAAGCCTCGAACTCAGCAACCCTCCTGCCTCTGCCTCCCGAGTGCTGGGATGACAGGCGGGAGCCACCACGCCCGGCACACGAGCAGCCTAATTTTTATGGCAAATTAAGACATAGAGGAATACAGATGGAAAGCACAAAACGATGAATAATTGATTTTAAATTTGAAAAATTGATTTCACTTTAAATAAGGCATTTATTATATTAATCATGTTGCAGCATTTGGATTGGTAACCTTAACCTTTTCAGATAACTTAAAGACAAAATAGGATTTGAACTTCACTATTTTCCTTTTATACCAATTCTGCTGTAGTCTGTGAACTTCATTACAACCTACTGAGTGTCTTGGGTTAAGAAAATAAATGAGGAACTTGTTCTCAAAAGTCAGACGATAACAATTTTGTTAAGAAAGCATTGTATGTCAGGTTAATTTAATCCTGTCTTAATAGATTTTCCTCTGCACTAGAAATTATAATAAAAGTTGTAGTGTTCCGTGTTAAGGAGGAGATATATGCAATATATATAATAACAATTACTGTATAAACTTTTTTCATTTGAGTCAACTGATTACTATAAGATCTGATTATTTCCAAAAATATTTTAAACTCTTATCTTCTGTAGTAATCAGTGATATTTATTTTTAAATGACTAATGCAATAACTTTGCTACATGAATTTTAAAATTATGTATTATCAAACCACTGTCTATGTAAATATCTTATATGTATGCTTTAAAGTTAATGGCATACTTTTAAACACTACTTAAACAGTCTGAAATTTAGATATATCTCAAGATGAGGTTTACATTATGTAAAAATTATAATGAATGTACCTATGAATATTTGTCCTAGAATACAATAAATACGTTTTTTGAGGGAGGTTCTCTTTATCATCTTTCATGAAATGAATTTATTTATTTATTTATTTATTTATTTATTTATTTGTTTGTTTGTGGTACTGGGGATTGAACTCATGACCTTGTACTTGCAAGGGAGGTGGCAGCACCAGTGAGCTAAATCCCCAGCCCATGCAATGGATAGTTATGTATTTTTAAAGTACTTCTTGAAAAATACTATGGAAAATTTAATCATTGTCTTGAATTGTATGGAAAATTATTCAGTACTTGACTTTGGTCACTTATAAACTAACTTTCACTTTTCAGCAGGGCCTTAATTATGTACTTAAAGCTTATTTAATCTTATTGTTGTTAGATCACTTGTTTCTCTTCTTTTATTCATATTTCAAGTCTTTTAGAAATGAGTGAAGACCCAACACGTTACTTTATTTCTGACCATTTCAGGTTACCAAATTATGAAGAATTTTTTTATCACAAAGGTCTAGATGACACTGAAGTTGGAGTTTAACAATAAAAATCAGATACTTATTAGCTTTCTCTTCCTGTCAGTTGTTTTCTTTTAATTACAGTATATTTGAAAACTATGTTTACGTATTACAAGTTCTAATTATCTCTTGCAATAATAAATTGGAATTGGGTGTGTGTAAATCATATCTTTTTAAAAAACTGTCAACATCATTTGAAGGATGGACATTTCAAAATTTCATTGAGAAATTCGGTGCTACTCCACGTGTCTTGTAAAAACACGCATATTTTTCTATGGCATTTTGTGTTAAAACTGTATTGCTTGTTGATAAAACACCTTATAATGAAAAGTAAACATGCTCCGTATATTTTCATAACAAATTTATTAATGCATATGATTGCCCAGAGACCTACTTTCACCATTTCCTCTCTATTTCTCTATCTTATACCTATTTATTTCTTATTATTTCATTTTCATAATATCTACATTTTATTTCAAGAAAATTTGAAAAAATTAAAGTATGTTGCAAGATTTATTCTTTTTTTTTTGAGATGGGGTCTCATGATGTAGTTTAGACTGAATTTGAACTGACCGTGTGGCATAAACTGGGTTTGAATTTATAGCTATCCTCTTGTCTCAGCCTTCTTAATATTGGAATTACAGGACTGCATAACAAAACCTGGCAATATTTCACCCATACATGTATATTAATAAATATGTCTTAAATGCAGAAATTATTCAGAAATAATTTTTAATCTCTGACTTAAAAATTTACAAAAAATTGAAAGGTAATCCTTTTGAATTTATACAGATGCAAATTTATTTTTTATTTTTTATTTTTATTGAATTCTTTATTGGTACAATTTATATACATCTCATAATCACACATAACATTGGGGAATTTGTACCAATATATGACACAGTCAATTCTCATTTTTACCCATATCCCCACCCACCCACAACCTCCCACCCCCTATATACATGCTCTTTTATTTTATTTCACAATCGTATTTATTCCTTCCCCTCATTACATCTCCACACCAAATTTCCTTTAGAAATTTCCCATTCTACAAAGACTGTCATACTTTCTAGATCTCATTTGCATCTACAGGTGCTCATATCAATGAGAAGATCCGGTATTTGCCTGTGATCTATTTATTGCACTTATTAGTGTATCCTCCAGGTGTCTCCATTTGCACATAAATGAATGAATGTTGTCATTCTTTATGGCAGAATAATACTCCATTTTATTAAAAAAAAAAAAAACACATCT
>PVIC010030096.1:0-22122 GCA_004025085.1 Thryonomys swinderianus
GAAAGAAAGAAAGCGAGTGATGTGTACTGTATTTTATCTCCACAGTGCTCAAGTGCATCTCACTTTTCCCTTTTGTGTGGCCCGGACTGATTTCTTTCCCACTGGTGGTCCTGGAGCAAACCCCACGGTGCCACTACAACTCAAAGCCTGCTTCCTGCCCATGCAGAAATCTCTATGAGCATCACCACCTCAACCGCAGGGCTTTATAGTAGCCCCTTCCGGGCTGCCCGCTGCCCAAGTCTGAACTAGTCCAGCTACAGTGGGTTTTGCTTTTCCCTTAGCCTTGTGATACACATTGTTTCTTCCATGATTCAGCCTTTTTTTATGTGACAACCCAGGCTCATTTTAGGAGCAAGTGAAAAATTCACCCAACTAAAATTTATAGATCATAAAGTTTAATTCAGTGGTAAGGCTAATTTTCCTCTAAGCTACCGAGTGTCAGAGAGCACTCCTTCAGTCAGAGTGAAGACAAAGGCTGTTTTGCGAGTCTAAAGGATTCCTAACCAAGACGTGCAATTCAAAGTCTCAGAAAATATCCTCAGTATGGGTGAAACTGGACTTAGATATGCTCAATAAATGAAAATTTAAAGAAAACCTTACAGGTATTGTTTTAAGAACTAACTGGATGAGTCTTAGGCATAGTCCAGTGCTTAGGGGTTCAACTGATGGACAGTGTTCTCATGACCTGAAGAATTAAAAGGACTTCTGCTTCCAGCAAATGGGAAATGGTAGTGACAGGAATATTTCAGCTCAGATAGCTAACAACTGTGAATCTTTATCTTGTTTTGTGAAGTCATACAATCTTGGAAGCAGACTATGTGCTTCTAATTCTTCTTTTACTAAATGTGGACATGATAAAATTTATAATTATTCCAAAGCTGTGACTAATTTTTTTCTGGAGATGAAATTAGTTTACAAGGTACCCTACCCTACGCCACAGGAGATGTGGCCTCAGGTTATGTTGGGGGTTTCTGAGCACTCTTCCTTCTTCTTCATCCTTTCTCTTTGTGCATTAGCTGAAATTATATTTGGTAGAGCTCATTTTCCTTTGCTTTCCTATTGGATAATTCAACTTATTTTTCTGTGAAATGGTGATACTACTAACATATAGAACACAGGGCATTTTGAGAATAAAGTGAGTTTATAGTAATTAGAATGTACCTGGGTTGGTTTGAACATGTTATTATATACCATCCACTTATGCAGTGTATGCTTCTCCTGTATAGATTAGGGTCAGGTGCTGAGGTGAGAGAGACATTCTTTTTCCACTCAAGTGGTATTGAGTAAATGTCACCCTTCTTTTTCACAGTATCATTAGTACTTAAAATGAGTTGAGAGTTGCTATGGGTGCTAGGGACAAAGGAGTGAATTAAACAATGTATATTCCTTCATAAATGTTATAGTACAAGAGAAACAAGGGATAGAAACCAAATAAAAATACAGCACAACATCAGGAAACATGGCTTTGAAAGCAAGTTTGTATAGGTACAGTGTTCGGTGGGACAGACATAGACCTTACACTTGACTCGTTAAACTCTGGATACAAAAGGACAAACATGAGTCTAAAATGAGAGGGCAGAAGTTTTGAGTGGAGACAAGATCAAAGGTGTATCGATGCTGGAGGTTAAAATGAGGTAAAGAAGTTTCACTGGGTTGTCAGAGGCCAATGGACTGTGAAACTGGGAGTTGAGTGGCCCCACCATATACACCCTGACTTAGTGCTGACCTCTACTCTTGGGAAGTCCTGGGCTAGAGCTCTCTGAAATCATACAGAGCACAGATATGGTGCTGATTCAACAAGGTGAGGTGTTGATTCTGATTAGAAACTCATAGTGGAAAACTCATCGTGGTTTGTTTCATTAGATTCATATTCAGATTAGTGTGTGCTTGCTATATATACTAGTTGCAATCTCTTAGGGGAGAAGTACAGGAGTATAGTCTTGATCCAAAAGGCACAAATTGCCAGGTGGACAAAACATATATAAAAGACCAAACTTAATCCTAGTCACAAAATAACAATAGATGAGCAAAAAAGAAGAGAGAAAAATGGAAAATATAGAGAGAAGAAACACACACATGCCCAAAGAGAAAAAGGGAGGCAGACTGTCCTGTTCTGCTTGAGGGTGACATCCCTGAATAGAGTGTCCACACTGTCTACTATATCAACTTGTCTTCAAGTCTTGATGTTTTATCTTCTGACTGATCTTGTGTGTTGTCAACATTTGTAGAGTGTTATGATCAAAAGATGAGTACTGATTCCTGTCTCTTTTATGGTGGCTGTTATGGCTTGTGTCTAGATGTCCCCACAAAGCCTCATGCAGTCATAGATAGGGACTCAGAGGTAACTGGGTCTAAAGTGTGTGATGCTAGGTTGAAGGATGCAATTACTAAATGAAAACACTGATTTGCTTGGTGCACTTTTGAGTGTGGATTGTGGAAAGCTCACCCTGAGTATGAGCTACCCACCCTACGGGTATGGATCTGGATAGACTATAAGGGACAGAGAGGGCTAGTTTGCTGCTTTGCTGCCTTCTGCACTTCATGAACTGTTTCTTTGTGATGTTCCTCTGCCATGTCACCCTAGAGTCAGCCAACTATCTACTGAAACTTTTACAAATTGTGAGCTGAAATAAAACTTTCCTCCTTTCACTCTGGGTGTTGAGTATTTTTGTCTCAGCAACAAGAAAAGTAAACAGTACAGTGCTGGATTCCTTTTTGTTTTCCTTTTGTTTAACTACACTCCTGGTGAGATTTGTTCTTTTCTTTGGGCTCTGAGGTGTTATTGCCCTCCTTATCTCCATTTAGGATTCTTTTGAATATTTTCTGCAATCCTGGTTTGGCAGTTATAAATGGCTTTTAATGTTTCTCTTGGAAAGCTTTTATTTCTCCATCAATTTTGAAGAATAATTTTCCAGGATATAGCAATCTAGATTAGCAGTTTTTTTTCCTTTAGGGTTTGAAAACTTTCGCCCATATTTCATTTGTCCTTTAAGGTTTGTGTTGAGAAATCTGCTCTTATTTTAATGGGTTTGACTTAATAGGTTATTTGGTGCTTGTTTTCTAATAGCTTTTAGTGTTTTCTATCTGTTTTGAATTTCTGGATTTTGACTGTGATATGTCACAGAGAAGTTCTTTTGTGGCTAAGCCTACTTGGAGCCCTAAATGTCTCATATATAAGACAGGTAATGTAAATCTATTTCACTCCCTAGATTTGAGAAATAATCTACAATAAGGCAATTAATACATTTTTGATGCATTTTGTTTCCATCTCTACCCTTCTCTCAAAAACTACAATTCTTAAGGTCTATTTAAAAGAGTTATCTAGGGGGTCTTGTTCATTTTCACTTGTCTTCTGTTATTTTTCAGTGGTACTGAGCAAACATCCTACTGATCAACCTTATCTTCATGTCTTGGTGTTTTATCTTCTGACTGATCTCATCTATTATCAAAATTTTCATCTGTGTTTTTTGCTTCTAGGATTGCTACTTGATTTCTTTTTATAACCTTTCCTTACTGATTTAATGGTGTCTCATATCTGGCATTGTCTTCCAGAATTCATTCAGCTGCTTATTCACACCTTCTTTAAATGTGCCAATTATCTCAGGGATCTGTTCTTTCAGCTGCCTAGTTGCATCTTCTTTCATGCTGATGATTGTAATTGATTCATGTAGCTGCTTACTCTCTCTTGTGGATCTCTTCAACCAATTTAACTATTTTGTTTCTGAACTTTTTGCTTGAAGATTTATCCACTTTAGGGTCTATGATATCCATTTTTAGGGAGTTGTGAATTTTGGTGGGTATTTTGTTACCTTGTTTTCTCACGAGTATTATATTTTTTGTTTTGAAGATTGTAGACCCATTGTGATAGAAAGATCAGATTTGTGACAGGATGGATGTCTTTAGTAAGTGGATTCCTCCCTGTCATTTGGCCTTGGCTTGGAGGAAAGATTCACTGTGCCAGTATTTATAGTACTTCATCTGTGCAAGGTGACAGTATTTGACCTAGTGCTACCCTGCTGGGATAGAAAAATTATGTGGTAACATAAATATCTCCAAAGCAAGTCACATATCAATACATAATATCAAATTTGTTCTTACAGTCTTTTCAACTCTTTTAATAGCTCAGCAAGATAGAATAATTATGATTAAAAATAGACTGGAAATTAGGAGAAGTAGGAATAAGAAAGGGAAACTACAAAAGAGAAAAAAATCAGAGGAATCAAAGAGAATGAAAGGAATGCCAAACATAGATTTTGATGAAATCATTTTTATGCTCAGATGGAAGAGGGAAGGAGAAGAGTTCTCAGGGGTTTTGTGTTTATCTCAAAATAGAAAAGGTGAGAGAAGGAAATACAGTTGAGAAGCTAACTCTATGTTATCAGGTGTTTGATACCTGATAATATCTCCATTATGTTGCTGTCCCAGAGACAGTTGAGAAGTATAATACAGTATGTTGGAGAAAATTAAGCATTGATAAAGCTCAGATTAATACTAATAGTATATATTGATGGGAGCAGAAACGATATGAAACAGGTGTGTGGAGAGACATAGAGAAAGCAGGAGAAGGAAAGGAATATATCTGTGTAGTGAAAGAAGAGGGAAAGGGGCTGTAACCAGCTGCTAAGCTGACTGTCCAAGAAAGTTCAGTATCTGTGGGAAGTTGCTTTTGCTGTGGGCTCAATGACTAAACATGTCAGAGTCTTATGTTGCGAAAGCAGAAAACTAACACAAACAGCTGTGTGCTGTTGTACACATATAAAAGACCAACCCTAGTCAGAGTCAACAACATAGCACTAGACAAGCAAAAAGTAAGAGAGAAAAATGTCAACTATATAGATGAGAAAAGAATGAAGAAAACATGCACATACATAAAAGAGAAAAGTAAAAAAGGAGGAAGACTGTCTGTTTTGCTGGAGGATGGACATCCCTGAGAAGACCGTCAGCACCGCCATCTTCAGATCACCACACTCAGGACCTGCGGGCCCCTCGGGTGGGCACTGTGAGGAGGAGTCAGAGCCACACTTTTTGTCTCAGCCTCAGGCTCCCAGCCCACCCCCTTCTCTGCCCTGGGACAGGCCCCACACTCTCTGGTGCCAGGCAGTGCCCTCGTCACAGGCTCTGTGACAAGCTCTGAGCCTTTCCCCTCTCCTGTTACTGGAATGTCTGGCTCCCAGCTCATTTATTTCTCTAGTTCTGAGCAGTTTCTCCAGTCACCCATCAGCCTGAGATCCCAGCAGCATAGGGGCCATGAAGGGAGCAGGCCCCCGCCATCCCAATCCACTGGTTTTCTCCCACCCCAATGTGCATACAGCCAACTGCCTGAGTTCTGTGGGTGTCTTGGAGGCTTGTGGCTCCAATCTGGCCTGGTACTGAGGGAGGGGAAAGGAGAAAGGATGGCCAGTCCCAGTGTTCAACCCGCATACAAATGCAAGTTCCAGAACAAGGTCAAAATATGCTGCATGTTAAGACTGTAAGGACTCAGTGTATATTTTGGAGATCAGTGAATCAATTTTCTTTAGAAAAATACTTCTGATTCAAGCTAACATGGTAACGCATCCCCTGTTCAGTGTCAACCCTCAGAGCACCCTCGGACAGCAGATGTCTAATTGTGTGATACAGGAAGCAGTGCGTCACCTACACAGGCTGGCAAGCATTGTTCTCTAGTAAAAGAGGAAGCCAAGGGAAACAGTCTACCCTCTAAGTTTCATACTTGGGTGGGTTCTTACAGGTGCCAATAAACAGAAATAAATCACTGAAAGGACAAAGAAGGCCCCTTTCTGTTCCTGGCATGTGACCGGTGGTCATGAGCAACATCATGACTCCCACTTGCCATCTGTGATATCCAGGGGGGACTGAAGCAGGAAGAGTAACACTGACCTTAGCAAGGAAGTCAGGGTCTTGCTTTCTCAGTTCATAGCTGCTTTTATCTGTGTCTAAAGAAATAGTATATTGGAGAGTTTGATTCATGGAAGGGAAGAAATCTATTAAAGAAAATTAGTGGAAAACTATAATTAAAAACCATAAATAGAATGAAAGCTTTTCTTCTCTAGGTTTTATAGATGTTGATAATTTACTGTACTATAACTTATTCAATAGAACATTTCTGAATAGTATTATGGTGTGATTATATTACAATGACATTTTGAGGCTAGTTCGGTGCTGTTAAAAAATAAGTGGATTTTTAAATGTAGACATACTGAACTATTTAAAAGAGCTTGTTTGTTTCAGTTTTCAAGAAACTAAAAAAGTTATAGGATAAGTAATGTTGCTTTTCCCAGGAAATCAGACTCAGTAATACCTTCTATAGTTGGTATTTCTGAAGTCACAATGAATGAAAAAATTCAATAGAAGAATAATAGGACTACCACTTTCCAGTGCTACTGAATATAATAAAAAATAAGTTGTAAATGTAAGGATTAATTTAACATTTTCTGTGTGGAATTGTACCTTCTTTTCTTTATGAATGCAAAGACCTATAAATACGGACTGAGCTTGCTGCTTTGCTTATGTTGCAGTCCTGCTGCATGTTATCAGCACACAGCAGGGTTTCAAGGTCATTTTATGTGGGTGCTATGTCAAAACCATACCGATGGTGCTAAATGATTCAAAAGATTGAATGTTGTCTTTTGAATAATATGGTTTATTTTAAAACAACCATGTTGACTCTGTACTGATAGTGCAAAAGCAAGCAATCAAAACTGTTGGGGTGTTAAAGCTAGGGCTCCAAACCATATTTGCAATGACTGGTTTCATTACTACTACACCAAGGCAGGAAAAACCATTCAGTTCTATTTAAGAATGCTTTCCTAGTGTTTTTGTGCATCTCAGTTGATCAATATACACATTGTTGTATTATTCAATGCATAGAGTATGCACAATACATTTTCTTCTACTGCCTCTTAGTAGCTTTCTTGTTGCTATGACATAATATTGGACACCTCACCTTAAAGGATGAAAGGGTCATGTAGCTTACAGTTGAAGGGTTCAGTTCATAATCAATTGGCTCCAAGGCAGGACAGCCTGGAAGAGGAGGTACAGTCCATGGCACGATAGTGGGAAGGAGGGAGAAAGAACAAGGGAGGAGGAGGGAAAGAGTTCCATCCAGGCCACACCTAAACTGACCCACTTCCTTTGTGGAGGGCTTACCTCCTAAAACATGTTGGGTAAAGTGAACAAAGGAGCTCTCAATAGAAACCATAACATACTATATGATATATATTTATTAAGAGAAATAGTTCTCGTGCAATTACTTGAGCTATAAGTGGAACACTTTTTGTTTGAAAGAATGAGAAAATTATGATCACTTAGACCTGAATATTGAACAACGATTTTATCAAAATAAGTCAAATGATTTTTAAAAACTAAATCTGAGCTTTTTAAATGTATAAAATATGTGCCAACATTTAGGATATCTGTACAATTCAGTAAACTGATATTTTCCAAACAATGCAGGGTTTTATAAAATGATACAAGGGTGACTAGTCCACTTAAAATACAGGCAGGACCAGTGGATTTTAACACCTGAGTATAAAAAATTTACTCAAATTGCACATAACACCAAAGAAAATTCCATTTGTTGAGCTTTAGTGTATCATCAAAGTCTCCAGAATTACTTGAAAAAATAAGTTAAAAATACTTTTTATTTTTTCTATACACAAATATGTATCTGTGTGATCTCTATGTGACCCTCAAGCCACATGTGTTAGCAGATTAAATACAGAAGCAAATAGGACAATGGAGCTATTATCTTTCATTAAGTCAGATTTGATGAGATTTACAAAAAATACGACACCATTCTTCTCATTAAAGCTTTTGTTGTTTTTGTTCTTTAGAGGAAAATCTAGATTTGAGGAAAAGTTACTTACATTGTTGTGTAAAGTGTTTATCTTCACTTTAAATGAATGAAAAATATTATTATTATTTTTTTAAAACTAGGCCTTTTTCTTACCTGGAGTCCAGCTGGTAGTGCAGTCGCTTGGAATCCATTTATGATGTGAAGGGATCCGTGTCTTCTTCAGCAAGAGAATTGGCCTGAACACCTGTGGGTCACACAGCTACCATGTCAGTGTAGATACAGTGTTAAAATGGAGACAAGATGTGAGCAGGAGACGTGCTTAGGAATAGAATAAAATACAAGTTAAAATGTCAAATTATCTAGTTCTTCCATTTCTTCATGTTCTGTTTTGTAGTTTCAGGAGTAATCACAAACTTATGTATTATTTTAAGCCATTTCACCACCCAGAATTTGAATAACATTTATTAATATGAAAACAGCAATATTAAATAGTTTACATTATTCTTATCTTCATATATGTTTTTAGACATCACATGCATAAAGGATGATATTATTATTGTACCCATAGAGACGTTGATTTAAGGTATGGTGAAGATTGTAGTATAAGTGATCATGATTTATTTGATGAAACTAAGGAGTTTTATAAGTTTTCTGTGATATTTTAATGTTTAAACAAGATATTTTGTTGATTTTAATTGGTGTGACTTCAGCATAAACTACCTTTTATAAACTGCAATTTATAAAATACTAAATAACTGCATAACTCAAGTAATGTTTCCCTTGCCATTTTTCATAGAACATAGATAATCAGTTACAATAGTTTTTTCTTTTTAATTGAAAGTAAGACAAATCCATTTTATTGTGTAAGTACCTAAATACATATTACTTATTGAACCATTGTTAGCATGCCAACAGTATATTCCTAAATGTCTAATAATAGTTAAATAGAACTAGATCTCTCTATGTATATTTATTTTTTGAAAGACATAGCTGTCAAATTTGGATGAAAGGACATAATTCATTGAACTGTTTATAGGCGTGCTTTGAACAGACCCTGGTTCCACTCTTGGGCAGGCTCCTCTGACATTCGCTGAGTTCCCTGTGGTCCATCATCCATTCTAGCTTTCATCAAAGAAGGAAGTACTCATTTTGAGAATGGAGCCATGATAGTGATTTATTTTTGAGTAGGCTGGTGGTATACTGTGTGTCCCCAGTCTCTTACCACTGAGGTGGGATACTGGGGGAATTCTCTACTTTAAGCAAAGTGGGAGAGTTTTCAAGAAAATCACTGGAGAGCTGAACAGGGCACACTTGGTAGGAAGAGGGGCATAAGGACATATATTTGACTCCTGCCTCGTAGACTTAAGTTAAGGACCCTAACAGCTGTGCAGAGGTATTGAGAATGAGGTACTTTCTAGTAGGGAAGGAGAGATCACACATTTCCCAGCCTCATTGCGGGTGCACTAGAATAGATCTGCTATGGGCCTGTCCTAAAATGGATTCTACCCTATAGGGCATCTTGGAGGAGGAAAAAGGAACCTATGAAAAAAAGTGAACAGCTGAAACCAAGAGCTGTGGGGGAAATTTAGAGTGCAGCCACAGGAGACCTCTCCTGTATCAAGGGAAACTCGTTTGGAGTTCTCCTGTAGATAGAAGAACACAGAATCATCCCTCAGAAGACAAACAGCATGAACATTTGTGCCTACTTTGCACCAACTTCAGATTCCAGCCTCACTGGGGAGACAGAAGTGAGAGACAGCACTGGACACAGGGAAGAAACTGTCACCATGCATATGCTCCTGAATGCTGATCATTTTCCTTTCCTGGTGTAGTCTCAAGCTAGATGGAGGGAGAAGCTTGATACTAGACAGCAGTCCTAACATCACACAAGACTGGATGTTTAGTGTTTTGAAAAGGAAAATATCTATTAATTATTTATGTATTGTTATTAAACCTGTGGACTTCCATCACGATTTCCATCAGGCCAGCAAAAGGACTTATGAAAGTCCTTAATTTTAAAAAGGACTTACCAAAGCACATTTAATAGGAGGTTTTCAGGAGGGACACAGAGCTTGTTGCTTTTTGTACCAAATACAGCTTTTGGAATAGGAGATTCTCTGTGAAGCATTAGTTTGGAGAATGCATTAAATATGCCATGACTTTTATTTGCCTTCAAAAATATGCGGAATTTAAGTTGAATATTAAGCTTTTGTCTGGGAAAACATTAAAAAATACTCTGTAAAGAGTAATTATCTTGAAAATCCTAAAGTGGACACTAATATGAGTAAAGAATAGATCAAACATAGCAGGAATTTAAAGAATAGGTTGAGGTAAAAATCCAGATAAGACCTTCACTCTTAGAGTGTAAAGATCTTTATGAATGAATCAGAAACTAGAAATGCAAATTTAAATTTTTATCTACATCAATATCTGTATCCAGATCTATATCTAGATCTATGTCGAATGCTTCATTGTAGAATAGAAAAATTTTTGGCCACCAATACTATTTGCTGGAAAAAACCAGTCTCTTCATGGTGTTTCTTTGCTCTGAGGGTGGACTGAGCTCATCTGGGTGGACTGAGCTCAGATGGTACTTCACATACCATCTCCTGGGGCTATGTTGTCTCGGGTTCAGAGTGGCATACACAGGGTGTTCACTCGCATCCCTGCCTGTGGAAGATGGCCGTCAACTGGAAACCAAGTCAGCCAGGACTGACCATCGACCCAACTGCTTCCCTTCTCCTCCATGTGGCTTTTCTTTGTGTTGCTGGCTTCTCACAGCATTCTGATTGTTCCCGCAGGGCAGTACCTCGAGCATGTGCATGCCAAGAGAAAGGAAGAGGGAACACAACCAACCTTCTCAAAACCTCAGGCTGGCAGCCCTGTGTTCTGTTGGCCACAGGAGAACACCAACGGCTTACAGTCAAATGAAAAGGAAGTAAACTCCGTCTCCCTGGGGGAGCCATGCGTGCACAGAAGGGCGGCGAGGCCCATTCTCAGGAGCTTCTGTCAGCATCTGTCAAATTCAGAAGACCAAGTTTGTTCTATCAGACACAAGTTTGAATTTTGTGGTCCCTGTCTGATATGACACACAATACCTGGGTACCCAGAAAAGTCACTAAATCATTAAGTGAGTAAGTTAAACACAAATGATTTAGTTCTAATACAGAGTGTAATGAAGAAGCAAAGGATGCATGAAAAAGCAGGATCAAAGTGGAGACAGTCTTAGGGAGGGGAGTGGCTTTGGTGGGAAGCTGAAGAATGTGCACAAGTTAGGCGGTGAACCTGATGGAAGCAGCTGCTCAGGACAAGGCAGGAGCATATGCTGCGTCTAGTGTCTTCGGTACACTCAGCAGGAGTTTGACGACTGCTGGATATTCAGTATGGAGGCAGTACATTCTGCAAAGAAACGACTGATGATTATAAACTGCATGTACTACAATCATGTAGCAGTGAAACAAAGAAGGTAAAGGGATGAGGAGCAAAGAAAATGCTGTGCTCCCTGAAGATGTTAAAGCTCTAGAAGGAAATTAACCAGAGAGAGATTAAGAAGTCTTTTGAGCTGGACTGGATGACCACACCCAACCATTCTACTGAAGGGTGGAAGAGAAGCAAAAGGAAAATACTTCACACCTTGAATGAAACACTGAGACCATCTCCGACTTTCATTTACTTGTTCTATAACCATTAATGAATAATAATTTTACCTCTTCCAAATTGAACGTGACTGAGTGTAGTTTAGTTTGGTTTTACTTTTATCTAAGGCATATTCTGCCTGTACTCTTGACACTGGAGTCCTTGCCTGGCTTTCGAATTGAATTCAGAGGACTCCCTTAACTGATACATTTTTGGATTTCACATAAAAGCAAAGGAGGATCAAGAGAATGCTTCAGTTCTGTTTGTAGTTCTCTGTTTATAAGAACATACAGCAATCAATGTTTGCACCCCATGCAAATATGGTTTCCATTTTGTCCTTGAAATATGAGAAGAGTTGTGTCGCCAGCATATGTTTATTCCTGCCAAGCATCTTCTCATTTCTGGGATGTACAGACATCTTAAAGTTTTGGTTCCAGTTTTCTTTTTCAAGTTTAGTCTCATTCTAAAGTGAGGAACACCTGCTAAAGCACAACCCTTGTTACCATGATGAGAATGTCAGCTGGAGTGAGGTGCCAGCCAAGATCACAGTGGACACTAATTGCCATAAGTCTACTAAGAATACCAATTGCTGACCTATTTATTTGGCTTATATTTCAGGAAGGTACCTAATTCAGATCTGAAATTTCCAAAACAATGGGTGAGGATTTTGAGGCTGAGTGTTTAGAACTTGTTATGACTTGTACTTAGTAAATTATAACCATATTATACTACATAGAAGAAAACAATGATTTTTAATAGTAATCATGTAAGCTGATTATATGCAGATCACATGGTCATTTGCCAATAATCGGAAACCTCAGGGTTTACTTTGGACCAACAAAATAATCTGCAGATGGCACAGCTACAAAAGTTAGATAATTTTGTCAAATAAATGGTCATGTTGAACTTCATGTTTATATTTTTGTCTCTTCTATAATTAGTATTTTTAGAGAAATAATAATATGTAAGCCATTATCGGTGTATAAGAAGAGGAAAGTGCAATACATAATTTTGGTGAATTAACACTGTGCTACAAAAGTACTTTCCTGAAAGATGGGTGAAAATTGTCAGAAATTCCCTTCAGTGGTATTAGTTGTCTTCTTACTGTTCTTGGATTTATTTTCCTTTTTACTCTTAGACCAACAAAACACTTCACCTGCTGATTCACAGAGTACCCATATCCCAGGAGAATGATTCTTTACTGAATACTCTCAAGTTTTTGAGACCAAATTCATTATATTGAAAAGAATCCGACCAACTTAGAATCTGAAGGCATATAAAGGCTTTTCTCTAGCTCAGTATTTCTATTTCTCCAGCTGTCACTACCTCCACTTTTCTCCATAGATGGAGACTAATATTCGGTTAAGATTTTAAAACAAGTCTCATCAATAGGTCCTACTCATTAAATCAGTGAGATTTCCAGCAATGCTTGTCAATCACATTGCACCTGCTGTCTTTGTTGAATGTTATGATCTTTTAGAAGCGCTTGTCATTATTAACAACTTCCCTACACTAGTACTAGACTGGGTTAGAATTTTCCATTCCCTTGCCTCAGCCTCCCAGTGTACTAGGATTGAAAGCATGTGCCACTACTCCTCCCATAGCCTGTATTTACAGTGAATTTGAAAACCAGGGAGTTTAAATTTTCTATCTTTACTCATCTTTTTAATACATTGTTCTGGTAATACTAGTTCCTCTATGGTTTCCCAAGACTTTAGACTCATGTATTAAGCATTTTTTTGAAAAGCTTGCTTGTGTTTTGGTTAAAATTAACTTCAATTTGTCTAATAATCAACTTGGGAAGAAGTAACATGTTAAAATAGTATTCATATTCAGACATTTACAATGTATATATAGTATAAAAGCCAATTGACTTAGTTAATTTTTCTTTAATTTCTCTAAACATATTCAGCAATTTTCAAGTATGGGTCTTTTATAGAGTTGTTCATCCTACCACAGCCTATTCATGACTTTTGCAACTATTGGAAATAGATTTTGTAATTAGGAATTTTAAATTGTTGATAGCATATACAGATGCAAGCACTTTTATTTGCTCTTATATTTTTGTGGTCTTCCTGCTGAGTCCTTAGGGATATATGCTTAATTATTTTGTATATGAATAAGACTATTATGCTACTTTTTTTTTTGAGACAGGGTCTCCCTTTGTAGTTCAGGCTGGCCCTGAGCTCACTATGTAGCCCAGGCAAGCCTCAAACTCAGCAATCCTCCTGTCTCTGCCTCCCGAGTGCTGGGATTACAGGTGTGAGCCACCATGCCCGGTATTGTGGTATGTAGTATTGTTGGCTGGTGGGTGTGAGTCACCATGCCCAGCATTGTATGTGGTTACCGGGCATTGAACTCAGGACCTTGCGCTTGCGAGGCAGGCACTGGAACCACTGAGCTAAATCTCTGGCCCATGCTACTTCTTTTTTTTATCTATGTCTCACTTCTGTTTCTTGACTTATCATCTTCATTATAAATTTTTTCTTCCTGATCTTAGGGCAAAACATCCTGTTTTATAGCACTAAGTACATTTTGTTTGTAAGATTTTATTTTGATTTTCTTTTTTATCTAGTTTAAAGTATTTTTCCATTTCTAGTTTACTTATAACTTTTCCATTAATGAATATTGAATTTGGTCAAAATTCAGGTGCATTTTATAGCCATAGACAAGTAGAAATATTGGTTTTTCTTTTTCTTTTTAGTTAACACATTATTTAATTGAAAACTTTAAAAATGCAAAGAACTCTTAAGTACTTAATTTTTCATCTTTTCATGTCCCACTGTTTTTCCAGATAAATACCTTTATTAATCTTCTGTATGAAATTTCTGATCCTCTAAAGTGCCAATCCCATAAGATTATCTATCTATGGAGACTATAAAGAAGATGTGTTTTTTTTTTCTAAAATGGAGTATTACTCTGCCATAAAGAATGACAAGTTTCATTTATTTATGTGCAAATGGATACACCTTGAGGACACACTAATAAATGACACAAATAGATCACAGGTATGTAAATACTGTATCTTTTCTCTGGTATGAGAACCTGTAGATGTGAATGAATTCTAGAATATATGATGGATTTTGTAAAATAGAAAATATTCAAAGGGAATGTGGTGGGGGAACATAATGAGGGGAAAGAATAAATATGATTCAGAAAGAAAAAGAAATAACAGGTGTATTAGGGGTGAGGGGTTGGGTGGGTAAGGATATGGGTAAAAATGAGAATTAACTTCTCCATGTATTGGTACAAATTTCACAGTGTTGAATGTGATTGTGAACTGTATATAAAATGTACCAATAAGGAATTCAATTTTAAAAAATATTATCTATCTGTCTGTCTGTCCTACTTTTCTCCATCCTTTAAACATGTAATATTCTATGACATCATTCTGCATATAACTCTTTTTCACTTGATAGAGTTTAGAACTCTTTCCTTAAGAAGTATAGGGAATTCCTCATTATTTCTTATACCCACATCCTCCTCTGTGTATGTATACACCATTGGTTAGAGGAAAAGTATCTTCTGGTGGAAATCCGAGTTCATTCCAATATTTGGTTATGATGAGAATGCTGTCATGGTTAACCATACCAAAATTATTAATCCAGATCAAAGGGTATATGCATTTGTAATTTGGATAGTACACATTTATATTTATTTTAATGCCACATCACTAGGAAATGATGAAAGTCTTGTTCAGATGTGCGATAGCAAAGGTCTTTCATACTCTTATCTCAGTTCTGTTCTTCATTATTGCCCTGGCTCCGAATCACGTGTGGTTTCTCTTTTACTTTCAACAAGCCATCTTGGGCGAGACCTTGTCAGAATGATTGTGTTATTGTATCATGGTTTTCCAGGGACTTCAGAGAATTTGTAATCCTTTGATTTGCTTTGCTTGTAGTTCAACATCAGTCACATTTAATTGTTTGTATGTGGTGTGTGTGTGTGTCTGCTGAAAGATACTATTTTTTCTAGGTTACTATAAGAAAGATCCATGCACCATTGCAACATGAAAATGTTTTTATTCTTTTCCAGAACTTGAGCAGGATAGGATCTTCAGAATTCATTTAGGATCCTGTGAAGAGATCATTTCTTTCTTGTAATATATACGTTGAATGCCCTACTTCTCTTTGCTTGATTAAATGTTTACATAGATTTGCTGGGTCCAGCAGAGGGGTGGAAAGAAAGGGACCTACAGGCTCAGGGTACCTAATTAATTTCCACATTTTAAAAAAGCATCCACTTTTCTCAATCTTATCAAAGCATGTTTTATTTAACAGGTTTAGATGCCCTGGGTGGAGCCCATACCTGTTTTTGCTAGCTAGTAAAATGCACAATATTTTCTCAAGTTCACTACATTGGGGCTTCAAAACTTGTCTATGGGAGGAGCTGGCCCTGGATTTATTGTTATACTTGAAAAATGCTTTCTTCACTACTTCTTCTAGTCCCTCTAGTAAACCCAAGCAAGTGGCAAACTTCCATAATACATTATGCTCCTCTCTGGAGCTCATATCACAGGACTTTTCATTTCCATCACTCTCTTTCTATCTTCAGATACACCACTGAAGAGGGTAAAAAAGCAGAAAAAGAAGAAAGATGATAGAAATTACTGAACAAGA
This sequence comes from Thryonomys swinderianus, assembly GCA_004025085.1. Taxonomy (NCBI): domain Eukaryota; kingdom Metazoa; phylum Chordata; class Mammalia; order Rodentia; family Thryonomyidae; genus Thryonomys; species Thryonomys swinderianus. The sequence goes on from PVIC010030096.1 coordinate 16,051, forward strand.
ATTAAGCATATGAGGTGTCTCTTGAAGCAACAAGGTCCAGAAGGTGAATTTTACCCAAGTGAGAGGCAGTGCTGGAAGAATGTAAATCACCAACAATGTTTCAAGAGACACCATACAGATTGGAAGTGTTGAAATATTTCAGGCTATCTAACTGATTTACATTCTTCTCAAATAGTTTTGGATGTTCATGTAAGAAACTAGAAAAACACTGAGCACTGAAATTGGAGGCTCTGTACAGCAATAAATTCTTCCTGCTGCCTTTGGTTAAGATTAATGTTTTATTCATTTACTTTAATCTCTTTAATTGGACATATTTAACTGGAATCACTTTTAGATCCCTTTTTCCTTAATGTATTGGCTAACTGACTTAGAAGGAATATTGGTTAAGAGCAATTTGCTTTGGAGCTAAGATTGAGTTTGAAAGTTTCTCATTAATTAATTGCTTTTTTCACACATGACTCAAATTCTCAGAAATACAATTTCTTCATAGGTGAGACACAAACAAAAGAAACGCTACTCTGTAATATCATTGTAAGGATTGAATGAGGTTGTACTGTTCAACATAGCTTTTTGGCAAATAATACTGTATATGCCTAATGAATGACAGTAAAAAAGAAGAAATGAAAAGTATTTTCCATTCTAGTACAGGTACTCTGGTTGAGTATGAGGATATAAAAAGAATGACCTAAACTGAAACGATTCAATATATGTTAAAACTTTATATCCAAATGCATGCACGCGTGCACGCACACACACACACGCACACACACACACACACACACAAAGACTGGAGATGAAATCCTTTGGTGGCAAGAAATGAATGTGCTTAATCTGTCTATAAGTTTTAATTTAATCTGACATTTTAATGTGTTCTATATTAGTACATTTCAGGAGCACAGTATTTGTAGTACTACATATTCAGAAAAACATATCTGCCTGTATTTTAAGAATCCGTCAGGGTGCAGGGCTCCCCAGAGTATAATGCTGTAGAAGAATTTAGCTGGGAAAACTTTCAGGAACAGCATCGGAACACACCCATGATTTCACATGCTGCGGGGTTGGCACTCTTCCCAGCAGGCAGGATGGACGCATGAGGCAAAATACTGTTGAAACAGGTGACAATGAATCATCTGAAAATGCTTTCAGACCAGAATTAGTGAGGACAGCCTACTAATCCATTAAAGTGTTTTTATACCATTTGATATCAGACTGTCTATTCAGGGCCATGGAAACTACAAATTCTCTTTCTTTATTAGATCAAGGAAGTTTGACTTTGGAGATGACAGTGAACTTAAAAGGATGCAAAAAAAATGAGAAAGCAGTAAAGCATAGGTTTTAAATGAGTTGACTGAAAATGCACAGGGAATAATTTTAAATCACTAAATATACTTTTCACCCTTTCCTCTTGATTCACACAAATTTAATAAAGAGCGTTTAAGAAATGCGTGCCAGTCTGCACTTTATTATGTAATAACATCCGCATGGTACTGCTTTTCTGTTTCTCGCTTTGTCAGAACTGGTTCTCATTTGGTCGGGACCTCCTCAGCTGTGACGGGGTTGGAAAACAGCATGTGTAGTTGTGCAATCATGGACTGAAAACTGCTTTGTTTCTATGTGACTATACGTCTCTTTGAGATCAAATGGGAGATGCTTAATGTTAATAAATAAGCAGTTTCTACATAAATAAAGTCCAGGCCCTGAAATCTACACATTTGATTAATTATTTTTTTCTGTGCTAAGCCAAATGGACTCATAAAACAAGTGATAAAGTTGAGAATTGTACACTTAGTTACAAATGCATTCAGAATAAATATGGTTTCTATTTGTAAATACACATATTATAGTGCTATGGGATTTAATCTCAATCCATTTCAATAGAAGGAATACAAATATATGAATCTAGTGCATACAACACACTTGGACCAAAGTATTTGAGGAGCAGATAATAAGTTTATCTTTGCTTTAGATGCCAAACATGTGGTTCAAAGCCTGAGGGATATATCCACCTCTTATCCTTTCTGGCTTCTTGCCGCTTCCCAGCTCAAACATTTAATATTCAACATGATCAAGTGGGCGCATTGTAAAGGAATATTTGCATGTGTTTGTTAGAGGATTGTGGTTTTTTTTTAAAAATGAGAATGTTTTATCCTTTCGTGGATGTAGAAACTAGGGGTCCATGAAGAGGGAGCCAGGCTAGCTACCATTCTCTGTTGTTGGGAGATTAAACTTTGCTGTTTGATAATTCATACAAATATTCTTTTACTGCAAATCTTTTCACTCTGGAAGAAAGACCATCATTGGCTGCAACAAGCCACTACTGACCCCAATGATCAACAATTTCCCTAGAGGGGATTTTAATATCAACAATTTATCATTTCAATTTTAGGGTCAGAATGATGGTAAACTCAAAGTAGGGGGAGGAAAGCCCTCTTTAAATGTAAATAACTTCGGAAAATGTCTGGGGTAGTTAGTGAAAGTTATAAAAACATGAAAGAGTTCAAAGTCACTTCTGAATATTTTACTTCACAACATAAAATATAAATAATTATATTCCACCTATGACCTTTTCCTGCTAAACAAGAAAATACATTTTACAATGATGATTCTGGCAAACTATTTTCTTTTTAAAAATAAATTTAAACTGAAAGTCTAATAAAAGAATTCATTTTCATATTAGCAGTTTATTTATAAAAGATATTCAAGAATACTTTTAAAATATTACATATAATTTCTAGTAACTAAAGAATATAGTGATATAGCGCCTTTTTAGAGCCCCCATCTATTTTATGAAGTAGGTCAATGGCAGCCACCTTCTACTCATTCTGTAGTTAATATTATGCTACCATTTCTTCCAACTGAATTTAGTGTCTATGTCTCCTTAAGTTGTATAAATATAACATACAAGCCCTTGAAAAAGTAAGGTCTTAACCAAGTCACATTCTATAGATTCTACAAATTTTTCATATTTAAACTGAAAAAATGGATTCTATTATGTTCTTGCTCAAGAGAACTTACACATACTTTAACAAACAGGTGTAGAATAAAAATCCAGACAAGTTCTCCCTTTCACGGCTCTTGGCTACCCATGTACCGTTTACTGTCTGCCTTGGGTGGAGTTCTACTCCTGGTTGTCAATTCCATTTTGCTTTCTCATGTGCGTACAGTACTTTTGTTCCCCAAATTCTCCATACCTCACAACGTCCTATTCCTCAACTACCGGGTAACTCTGTCACACTCTTCAGTTCTCAAGTCGTAGGTTACTTGTTCTGTGAAACTCCTCAATTTCCTAATCCCATCTCATCCCAGGTAAAACTGGTTTTTCCCTCTTTAATCTTATTGTGCACACCCACCCGCCATATCTTCTATTTATTTACTTGTTATATTGAAAATCTCAGTAATGTACTATGTGATTAGTGGGTAAATAAATTAACTAAAAGTAGTGGGGGACAACTTGCTCTGACATCCTGGATACGTTAAATTACTCATCTGACGAACTCGTCTGCACTCCAGTGAAGTTGTGCTAGACCCGCAGTCTAAAGTGGACTCAAGAGCAAAATGGCCAGTGGAGTTCAGGTCCGCTTGTAATTCAAATGCAGAGCTGTATGATTTGCATAATAAATGCTCCTAAAGGCCTGTGGAATTTTACCTTGGTACTTTATAGGAAACATCTTAAACTAGAGTTAAACGGTAATGGAGAAGTTGTACATCAGATGCCATGAGCAGCCTAAGTATGTTGGAGACACTTCAAATAGAGTGGTTCAGACTGCTGGATATGGACTCTGACTGCTCTTTTTTTTTTTTTTTCCTTTTGAGACAGAGTCTTGCTTTGTAATTCAGCCTGGCTCTGAGCTCACTATGTAGCCCAGGCAAGCCTCGAACTCAGCAATCCTCCTGTCTCTGCTTCCCGAGTGCTGGGATTACAGGCGTGAGCCACCACACCCGGCCTTGTGGTATGTGGTATTGATTGCTGGTGGGCATGAGTCTCCACGCCCATTATTGTATGTGGTTACTGGGGATTGAACTCAGGACCTTGCTCTTGCGAGGCAGGTGCCGGAACCACTGAGCTAACCCTCCGGCCATCTGACTGCTCTTTTGAGACTCAAAGTCATTTTTGGATGACAAGAAAAGTAAACAGATAAAAGCAAATACATATACATTGATTGTTTGGATCTAATTACAGCTTTTATGATGTATAAATGTTTCTTCACTTTCAGCAATGTATTCTTTAAAAATTAATGCCCTTCATGCTCTCTTGTTATTTGCTTTTGTTGAGAAACAAGATTACATTTTCGTCTTTCCATTATGTATATTTTGTAACTGAAAACAATGTTCTCATTAATCATTAATTAATCTAATTTGAACTTGCTCCATTGACCTTTATTCTCTCTAAAGGACCCAAAGGAAATAGGACTACAAATCACTTAGTTGTCACAAAAATAAAAAAATTGAAACGATATGCTTGTTTTTTTCCATTGCTACTGTTAATTCATTCCCTTAAATGTTAAGTAGGGAAGTATCTTCTTTTATTCCTCATTGTGCCTATAGAATGATTGCGTCTATTTCTAGTACTAGTAGTATAGTAGTCGCCATTACTTACATTTGTTTCTTTGGGTTAAGGTAATCTTAGGATCTCAAATAGTATATGTACAGTACTTTGAGGAATAAACAGGAGCTCATTCATATTTGAGAGAAATTGGAAGCAACAGGTCTCAAACTAGTTTACATATCAGGAACAGGGCTGTCCTTGCATTCCATATCTTGAACTTGATGACTAGTGAGGAAAAGAGAGTTATATCACAACCAGTCGAAAAATCCTATGAAAGAACCTTGACTTACTTGAAGAAGATACCCACTCTCAGACCAGTTCTTGTGGCCAGAACCAAATGAAACTATGAGTGGTCACTTGGGTCACATGGACACACCTACGCTAAGATATGGGGCTATGCTTTCAGAGCACAGTGATAAGGGAAGCCAACTCGGAATGTCAACAGCCTTTATAAAGGAAGACCAATTATTTCATGGTCTTTTTCTGTAATATTAAAAAGGATATAGAAAAGATTATCAGTAGTCAAATATTTATAATGGTATTATTGTTTTAAAGAGTGAAATATTTTCTTTATTTCAAATTTAAATATCTGTTCTGTCTAGGGATTACTACGAGGAAGTCTAAACAGTAGTAAGACCAGATATTGAAGTTTAAAATATTTGAAATATTAGAATGCAATGGGTTATGAAATTCTAAATGAGGTACCAGACCAAGATGATCATTTTCAAAATGTTGATAAATGTTGATATATCTTGACTATAAAGTGCCTTACTCATGTGTGGAGAGGAAATAAAATGGTCATCATATGTGATCCTCTTAATGGTTTGTTGCATTCTGTTTGCAAGCACTTTGTGGAGGATTTTTCCTTTTGTGTTTTTTAAAGAAACTGGCCTGTAATTTTCTTTTTTTTTTCCATCAAGTCGTTGCCCAGTTTTTTTAAAATTGAATTCTTTATTGGTATAATTTATATACATCTCAAAATCACATATAACATTGGGGAATTTGTACCAGTATATGACACAAGTTAATTCTCATTTTTACCCATATCCCTACCCACCCGCACCTCCTTCCCCCCTTTATACATGCTCTTTTATTTTCTTTCTGTATCATATTTATTCCTTCCCCTCATCACATTCCCACACCAAGTTTCCTATAGAAATTTTCCACTCTATAAAAGCTGTCCTACTTTCTAGAGCTCATTTGCATCTACAGGTGTTCATGCCAAAGAGAAGATCTGGAAAATGTCTATCTGTGATCTATTGATTTCACTTATTAGTATATCCTCCAGGTGTCTCCATTTGCACCTAAATGGATCAATCTTATCATTCAGCCTTTGTCTACACAAACAACAGATTCACTGAAAGAGAAATTGGGGAGGCAATCCCTTTCACAGTAGCACCCAGAAAAATGAAATATCTAGGAATCAACCTAACAAAGGAAGTGAAAGACCTCTACTCTGAAAACTATAGGACTCTGAAAACTGAGATAGAAAAGGAAACCAGAAAGTGGAAAGATATCCCTTGTTC
>PVIC010030097.1:0-22116 GCA_004025085.1 Thryonomys swinderianus
TGTGCAGAAGCTTTTCAGTAGGATGAGATCCCATTTGTTGATTCTTTCTGCTAGTTCTTGTGCTATAGAGGTTTTATTCATAAAGTCTCTGCCTAAGCCAATGTCTCCAAGAGTTTTACCTAGCCTGTTTTCCAGCAGGCTTATTGTTTCTGTTTTAATGTTTAAGTCTCGTATCCATTGTGAGTTTAGTTTTGTGCATAAGAAAGACAGCTTCTTTAACAAATGTTGCTGGACAAACTGGGCTTTAACCTGCCAAAAGCTAAAGCTGTGCGTAACTATTAAATGGAAAAAATATACAAGACAACAGATATTGGAAATTTCACAACAGGAAAGCCAGGCTTGGGACTTCTGTGAAAAGGAAAGCAAACAAGTTGTCTTGTGATACCCCTGGCCTGTTGATCTCAGGGCCTTTTTGGCAGTAAATCAGAAAGTCAGAAAGTAAAACAAAAATGATAGATACTTGTGATCTCGTGATAAACCTGTCAGAAGATTGAAGACAGAGAGAGAAATAGAGAGACAGGTAGATAGAGAAAGAGAGACAGACAGACAGGGAGACAGAGAGAGACAGGACACAGAGAGAGACAAAGAGAGACAGAGACAGAGAGACTCTATGCTTCAGGCTTTAAGATGCCACCATTTCTCATCCATTCTTCACAAAAGTGATCAACACCTCACTGGAAATCAGGTCAGAAGTTTCATGATGATTACGCCCTGTTGGAGGATGAAGGAAAATTTTTGTCTTAGAGTTGGGGTGGAGAGTTGGGGAAGGAAAGGAGCTAAGAGTTTCCTATCTAACAAAATCAATTATACTGACATGATAAAATATAATATTCTCATTGACTATAATAGCTGAAGCATTTAATAACATGTAAAATAGCAATATCTTTTGTGATTTGGGTTGTATCTCCCAAAGGTCCAAGCACTAAAGTCTTGATCCTAATAGAGCCATGGGCCTAGTGGAAGAAAGTCTAGTCATCGGAGACCTGCCTTTGAAGGGATATTTGGGTCCAGGCCTCTTCCTGTCTCTCTCTTCTTGGTTGCCATGAAGTGAGTAGCTTTCTCCTTTACACCCTCAGCCATGATATATATTCCCTCACCACAGGCCAAAAGGCAATGGGGCCAAGCAAACGTGGGCTGGAACTTCTGGAACTGTCAGTCAAAATAAAAATTTCCTCCTTTTAGTTGATTGTCTTAGATATTTTGTCACAGTGATGGAAAGGTAATTCAGTATCAAAATAAGGGAGAAATTTAGCCTAGAGAGTTTTACAAAAATACTAAGAAAATTTACGTAGATTGAAAGACATAATAGACTTTACTTCTGAGTATAAGGAGATAAAGAGTAATTAAAAGTATTGCTTCTATCCTTTCCTGTTTCTTCTAGATTTTATGAACATTTTCAGCAACATATTAAATTAAATTCTTTGATATCCCTTCAACTGATGAATAACTACTATTAGGATTTGGGGAAAGGACATGCAGTCATCGGCATGAGTATACCATACCCTTTTTCATAAATGCACAGATTAACTGCAGAAGGACATGATACCCAGAGAACAGGGTAAGGGGCTAGGGACTAGTGAGGCAGTCACATACATATCAGCATCTGTTCAGCTGTGGGTCAGGTAGAAGTGCAAATTAAAATAAATATGATTCATATATGGTTGGGGGCTGACATGGTCAGTGTGCTCAGAAATGAGTTTTGAGGTCCAGACAGTTGGCACTTGGCAGGTCTATGATGGTAACTGATATAATCAGCATTAATCCAGTAGCTCTTGCTTTAGGAATTCAACCTTTAAAAAAAATCACAGGTAGAGTTATATATGCAAGTTCCTAGCAGAATAGAAGAACCTGTTTGCCATGTGCATAAATCTTACTGAGATTCACTTCCGAGTAAGGCTGGTATAGGTATCTAAAGTTGTTGCTAATTGGGAACAGTTGGTTGCATAGTGAATCAGGCCAAGGGACTGATTTTTTTTTTTTCTTGGCAAAGACTCTTCAACACCTGTTGTGGTATGTAAGTTCTGAATTTGCTTTTAATATTTCTGCTCCTCCTTTGCTGCTGATCTGATAACTGTAACAGTATCTGTCTCCAGTAGAGCATTAACTTCGCTTCAAATCTAAAGCATTTATGTATATAGGAAATCAGATAACTCAACCTGTTGAAAATATTGAGTGAGATAATGTGTCTATGAGTTCCTGCTTTAGTGCTTTCATTTTGTGAGTTAGTTTTATGTCTTACGTGGGCAGATTTAGGAACCATGGATTTTAAATTGTGTCTTTTAGTTACAGTCCTCAGACTGATGCTCACTGATCCAGTTATTAGATTTTCTTAAGTTTTTATTGATTTATGATGAAATTCAAGTCTTTGTGCTCTTTTAATACTTTAGTAAAACATGATATGTATACAATATGTTCACTAAACACCATATTAAGCCCCCTTGAAAACTTCCTTGAGTGACTGTAATGCTCAATAAGAGTTGAGTAAACAATATAAAGGAAAAAATAAAAAAATATGTTCTCAATAGCTTCCTTCTCTTATCCATTGAATTCATACTTTTTTGATTATTGAATTTTTCTGTTACTATTATAAGATTTTCTGCAATTTATGTTAAATTATGCTCTTCTTCTGACAATGTGGACAGTTAGCACATACACAATTTGGTGCTCTAAATGAGCTAACAATTCATAATGTTCCTTTCTTGAATGTGCCAAGGATTTGAAAATTTTGCCTGCTCAACTTCATTAATATTTAGCAAAGTGCTTAGATTAAATTGGGCTGATCGTTGAACAGGTGCAAAGGGACCTACTTAATAAATGGAGTATTTTCATGGTATCAACATAGTCATATTCTTTGTAGTCAAATGAATATGACTTAGTTTATATGCATGGAGCACAATTTTTCTGTTGGCCCAGATGTTGATTAGCAATACTAAAAGTGAGGGGGGCAATCTGAAAATCTGGATAGAAAACTGAAGTATTTGTTCAGAAACAAAAATATTTGTGGCTCAAAGGGTAAAAATACTATGTTGTTTAGCCTCTTTTTTTGCAGATAATAAGCACCACAAAAGCAGCTCAGATTATGTTGCTGTGGTGGAAAGAACAAAGAGCAGCACTAATCCAATTTGTGTGGTTAAAACTGTGCCACTGATATCTTGCCTCATGCAGGCTGTTGAGCTAAAAGTGAACTGAAATGTAAAACTAGAAAATGAATATCCAAGCCTTTGAGCATTTCCACCTTCAACATTGAAAAAAAAAAGAAAACAAAGGAAACTAAACAAGTGGCAGTTATTTCTTTGAGTAGCAGTACTTTTTTTTTTTTTTTTTTTTTGAGACAGGGTCTCGCTTTGTAGTGCAGGCTGGCTCTGAGCTCACTATGTAGTCCAGGCAAGCCTAGAACTCAGCAATCCTCCTGTCTCTGCCTCCTGAGTGCTGGGATGACAGGCGTGAGCCACCACGCCCGGCCCTGTGGTATGTAGTATTGATTGTTGGTGGGCGTGAGTCTCCACGCCCAGCATTGTATGTGGTTACCGGGGATCGAACTCAGGACCTTGCGCTTGCAAGGCAGGCGCCGGAACCACTGAGCTAACCCTCCAGCCCAGTACTTTTATAATAGTAAGGAACAAGCTACTTCAAACAGGAACAATTGTTAGCAAGATTTGGATTCTCCAGGTTCATATGAAATGGGAACATAAGCATCCATAAATAAGACATATTGGCAGAATATAATTTAAATGAGGGCTCCCTATGCATAGTGATTTCCAGTGATTGGAAATTCCCAATTTCCAGTGATTGGAAATTCATTTTTTTACTGAAACATTCAATGTTGCTGTCTCATAATTTATTCAGATTCTAAAACGCTGACTTTGCTAAGAATCATGAGTGTCACAATTGTTTATTACTTTAAGAGAACAATAGCAATGAGATAGAAGAAGGAGAGATAAAAGCTCAGTATGGTGAGGGTGGATTATAGAGAATGCGAAGTAGCAGGGAGTGAAGACAGGCATATTAAACCTAGGGGTTTATTTTATGCTATAAAAACGTAAAAAGTGGATGAATGTAAAATCCCAAGGTAGAGTAAAAATGAATACTTGATTTTAATGAAAACAACATGCATTAGTGAGAGCAAAATCAGTTTTAATATGGTAATTAAAGATGAATTAAGAATTAGAGCTTTTGCCATCAGAGTTTTTCTTTCCCTTCTTTACTTGATGGTAAAAGAAAGGAAACAAAGTTTATCTATATAGGCGATGTGGGGGTTGTAGGAAGGGCAGGGCAATAGGGAAAAATGAGAATTAAGTTGTGTCATGTACATATACAAATGCTCAATGTCGAATGTGTTCTTAATGTATATATAAAATGTACCAATAAAATCAATTAGAAAAAGAATTAGAGCTTTTCATATTACTGATGGCAATGTAAAATAATGTAGTTCTTTTGGAAAAGTTTGGTAAGTTGTCAATATGTTAAACATTGAATTACCATATGACCCAGCAATTCTATTTCCCAAATAATTTGAACCATATGACCACAGGGGTGGGGATGTAGCTCAGTGATGGAGTGCTTTCCTAGTATGTGCAAGGTCTTGGGTTTGATCCTCAACCCTGTAAAAATTAAAGAGTAAAAGAAAGAAAATATATTACCAGCAAATACAGTTCATAGATATGCATAGCAGTGTTATTTATGAAAAACAAGAAAATCGCTTCTCGGCCTTTTGGCTAAGATCAAGTGTAAAAACAAGAAGAATATTCAACTGATAAATGGATGAAAGATATGTGGAATATCCATAAAATGGAATACAATTCAGCAACAAAAGTGAATAAAGTGTTGATATGTGGTACGAATGACTCAGTCTTGAAAGTATGGTGAAGTCAAAGAAGCTGGTAAGTAAAAACAATGTAGTGAATAATTTCACTTACCTGAAATGTCCAAAGATGGAAACTCCATAGAGACAGAAAACAGATTGTTGCTTGCTTAGGATGGAAATGAGAGACAACTACTGATGGATACAGGGTTCCATTTTTAGGGTGACAGAACTGTTAGGAATGTTACGTTCGATTAAAATGACTTGTTATATTTGGTTCTGAAATGGAGATGGTTGTAAAATTCTATAAATATTCCAAAAAACCATTTTAAAAGGGTGTAGTTCCTGGTACATGGATTAGATATCAGTATAGCTATTAGGCAAACCAAAAAATAATCAACTTGATATGAAATACTGATTATATCAAGTGAACTATGACTTGGAGAACAGCAGAAGTGATATAGAATTCATTTAAACAAAGGCGATATTGGAGATGCACAGGAAGTATGTATTTATACTCAGCTGGCAAAATGCAAATTTTTTCAGCCAAAGTATAAACAGTGTAAACAATGTGTTCAAGGGCTGGAGATTTAGCTCAGTGGTTCTGGCGCCTGCCTGGCAAGCACAAGATCCCTGGTTTGATCCCAGTTAGCCACATACAACAATACTGGGCGTGGTGACTCACAACCACTGGCAGTCAGTACCACATATCAGAACAGCCAGGTTTGGTGGCTCACGCCTGTAATCCTAGCACTTGGGAGGCAGAGACAGGAGGATTGCTGAGTTTGAGGCTTGCGTGGGCCATAGTGAGCTCAGGGCCAGCATGAACTACAAAGCGAGACCCTGTCTCAAAAAAAAAAAAAAAGGGTTCAAAGCATGTCTGTCAGGTTCAGGTTTAAACTGAATTGAAAGAAATGAATTCACCTAATTTAAAAATCCATCCACCAAGATTAATAAAATACATGGTCTCTGATGCCATCATATACAATTATTTGAACAAGCAATAAATAACATCTCTATAAATTTTCTAAATTTGCCGATACAATTTTTGAATATTTGGTATGTTTAAAAATATCACAATTAAGGCGGAGTATGAGATATATTTATTCCTCCCCAGGAAGCTGTGGAGGTGTATGAGTTACTTTATGGATTATCATAGTCATAATTAATTAATTATCACAAAAATTATTCAGTCCAGGGAATGCAAGACATATTTTTCCAAGAATTCTAGACCAAAGAGACCATAGATTTTAGAGTTGAAATTTCTAGTACCATCCCTCCTGTCAGTATAGTTATTGAACTGAAATTCAGGTTTAAGAAAAAAAGGCATAGATGTTGCCTTTTCTCTTCCTACTTTTTCATTTAGCTTGATCTTCAGTAATCATCCACAAGTAAAAAGGCTTATGAGAGACAAGGCCACCTATATCCTAGTTAATTCAGTTCAGGTGAGAAAATCTCCAGAGAAATCTAGGAGGGGTTTAGTGTGGCAGACAAATTGATGAGAAAATTAGGAGCATAATTTGGGTTACATATTAAAAAATTCACATGAACTGCTGTATATATGAGAAATTTTGTGCAATGAAGGTCTGCTAAAATCAATCTACGTTGGTCAATTTTAAGTGACAATATAATAGCCTTGGTATATTTTCTCATTAATTGTAATATTCTCATCTTTAATAGAATTCTAGGAACCAAATTTGGGTAAACAGTGTTGTCATAAATATGTTCCTTTCTCAATGTTCAGTATTCTTACTATAGAGACTAACACAATTTGTGGAGATGGGGAATGGAGTTGGGAGATGTTATGGAATTCAAAATGAAATACATTATTGTCAATTATGGTGTCTTTCAAGTGGGGCAATGGAATTGGAAGCTATCAAGAGATTCCAACAGAAACGTACTATAGTCAGTTTTGGTGGTGCATTTTATAAACTGAATATAGTTGAACATGGTAATAGCAAATAGTAATTGTGTTTTACATGACCAGTTCGGTCAATTTTTAGATTAGGATGTTAAGCATTTAAAATTATGATATTTTGCATATTTATTTGATAATTCTTATTGTAATAATTTGGATTTTTGTTAGGTATCTTTTATCTGGCTTAGAGAAACTGGTGTAATAAGTGTCTACTTAAGCATTTCTAGAAAAATCAGAGCTCCCTAGAGTTCCTATGCTCCCAAAGAAAATTTATAATGGGAAGTACGAATAAGAAGGTGAAAAAGGATTTAAAATGTGTGGTGTACATGTGCAGTCTCCACAGAAGGAATTCAACATTATGTACTATAAACATATACTAATAAATAATTTTGATAAGGTAAGGTAATAAGACAGTACAGTAAAATAATGGATCTTACATATGGACTTTCTAGGATATATTTTGACACGGGAATGAAAATTGGACATTTTTATGCAAAAATCATAAAACTTTGTTATTATTATGATTTTTGTGGTACCAAGGATTGAACTTGGGCCCTTGTGCATCCAGGTTAGGTGTCGTACCACTTGAGCTAAATCCCCAGCCCTTTTGCTATTATTATTATTATCCACCAAGTACATGGACTTAATTTGTTGCTATAAATGCTGTATGACTTTTATATTTTGTATTCCTTTGGGAATAGCTATGATTTCTTTTCTTTCTGAAAAGGCTAGACTTGGTTAAAGTGGACATAACAAATGATCTAAGGAGGTAGTTTTGAGGCAACTTCAGGAAATTTGGTCACAAGTCAAAAAGAAATGCTTATAAAAGAGACCTAAAATTTTTCTCAAGAGGTTGAACCAAGAAGATATAAAAATCCTGAATAATCCAATATCAATGAAATTGAAGAAGTCATTACAAATACCCTACTGTCTTAGTTATTTTTCTCATTGCTAAGAATCAATACCTATTACCCAAAGGTAAAAAAGGAATGGTTTATTGTAGCTCACAGTTGGTAGAAGTTTCAGCTAATAGTTGGCTGGCTCCAAGGCAGAGTGGGCATCTCAGAAGAGAAAAAGTTCATGATGAGCAGAAAGCAGCAAAGCAATGAATTAGCCAAGAAGCAGCAAGCTATAGCAGTGGCCCACTTTCCATCCCTTATATTCTATATAGGTTATCTGCCTTTAAGACTGGTAGTGCTTACATCCAGGCTGAGCCTTCTTATTATCCACACTGAGAACTATGTTAACCCAATCAGTGGAGTCACTTATTAAACACTCACCCTTAATGCCAGTATCACAGACAATCCCATCATCACACCTCTGAAAAGGTCAAGCTGTTCCTGAAAAGCCTCAACTATGACTGACTGCATGAGGCTTTAGGGGGGAACATCTAGATACAAGCCATAGCACCTACCACCTAAGGAAAGCTTACATACTCATGTATTCACTGTCAAATTCTACAAGAAGTTTAGAGAAGATCGAAAGTCAATACTCCTCAAACTGTTCAATAAAACTCAAAGTGAAGCAGTGCTCCCACCAGAAGCAAGAATTACCCTGACTCTAAAACTAGAAAGGTCCCAACCAAAAAAGAGAACAACAGGCCAAGCTCTTTAATCAACACAGATGCAAACATCCTTAATTAAGTACTGGCAGACAAAATGCAGTGAGTCATCAGAAAGATAATGTACCCATAACCGAATATGATCCATTCTAGGAACACAGGGGTGGTTTAAATAGGCAAATCAATAAATGTAATAAACGGAAGCCAGGACAAAGTCACATGATCATCTGAATAGAGCAGAAGAGCATTTAACAAAATCCAACACCCATTCATGATGAAAACTCTGAAGAAAATAGGTTTAGAAGGCCTTTGTAAAAATCTGATAAAAGCCATCTATAGCAAACTGAAGACCAACATCATATTAAATGGAAAAGAGCTGAAAGCTCTCCCTCTAACAAGATATTGTTCAACAAAAGCAAATATTATGTCCTTTATATTTGCTTTTGTTCAACATAGTTCATGAAACCTTAGCCAAAACATATGAAATAGAAAGAATTAAAAGAGATACGGCTAAGAATGGAAGAGTTAAATCATTACTTGCTGATAACATTATCTTCTACATGCAAGACTTGCAAATGTTTACCAAAATAGTGCTGCAATTAATAACTAAATTCAATAGTGTAGAAAGATACCAAAATCAATACTCAAAAATCAATAACATTCATACATACCAATAGTGAACTCACCCAGAGAGAACTAGGAAACAATATTTTTCATACCATCTTTAAGAAAAATGAAATACTTAGGAATTAGCCTACTCAAAGAAATGATATACCTCTACAATAAAAACTATAGTATCCTGAAAAAAGTGATCAAACAGGGTAAAAAAAAGCTGAAAGATTATCTTTTGTTCCTGGATAGGAATAACCAATATAATAAAATGGTCATATTTCTAAACTGTTATACAGATGTAATGCAATCCCAATCAAAATGCTAACAGCATTCCCCTCAAAACTAGAGAAAACAATCCTAGCTACCTGCTTTAACAAATTATCTTGGGGAAAGTGGCTATCGGCATGCCAAATATTGAAGCTAGATCTATATCTTTTACCATATTCTAAACTAAAATCAAAACATTTCAGAAGTTTAAATATTAATCAGAAATAATCTCTGGGAGATAAAGTAGGTAAGCTCTTGAAGACTTAGGCATAGGCAAAGACTTTTTTGCATAAGAAATAATATCAAGAATCAACAAATGAAATAATATCAAATTTAAAATGTTTTACATGGTAAAGGAAAACACCTAAAGAATGAAGAAACACCTTATAGAAGGTGCTACTCTACAAAGGCCGAATATCTAGAAAATATAAAGAATTAAAAGACTAATAGAGTACCCAAATTTAAAAAACCAATAAAAATGGGCATTTAAGGTGAACAGACACTTCTCAGATGAAGTACAAATGACCAATAAATACACTGAAAAATGTTCAACATTACTGACCATTGAGAAATGCAAATGAAAGCAACGCTGAAATTCTTAGTGTAAAAACAATGGCTTTCTTTAAGAAATTAAATAATATCAAATGCTAGAGAAGTTGCAGGGAAGAAGGAAACTCCCTCATTATTGGCAAGAACATAAACTTATAAAATTACTGTGGAAAGCATTATAGGGATTCCTCAAACAATTAAAAATAGAAATTCCATTTGACTTAGCTCTTCCCCTTATACACAGCTTTCCAAAAGAGTTAAAAGACATCATATGCCAGTGATATGCACATACCCATATTTACTGAAGCACAATTAATAACAGCTAAATATTGGAAGCAGGCTATATGTCCATAAACAGATGAATGAATAATGAAAATGTAATACTTGCCCACCATGGAGTACCTTTATACCATAAAGAGGGATAAACTTGAGCCATTTGTAGGAAAATGAGTCCACCTGGAGACTGTAATGTTGTGCCAAGTAAACACACAAGGTTACATATCATATGATTTCTTTCATATGAGAAACCCAGTGTGTTAATAAAGTATATAGTAAAAGACAGGCAATAGGAAAAAAGTGGGGCAAGTTATTGTAATACAGCATGTCCAATACATCTAAAGGCGTATCTTGATTTAATATAACTGCTTTATATGTTTTATAATGCTTTGGTCTTTTAGTCTGTCAATCTGTTTGCATTAACTTTATAAGGATTTAAGAATAAATAAATAAATCTGATGCTGGCAAAAAAAGCCATCGAACTTAGGCTACCCTTTTATTCACTGATTTGTAGTGGTTGACCTGAAACTGCTAGCTATATAGTTTTTCCTCTAGTAGGTTTGACTCTAACTCAGAAAAGTCATTTCTTTTTAATGGCATGAAACTATGAAGACTTCTGGGATGTCTGTTCTCTGGGCAAAGAAAACATCTTTAGTAATAATACTGCTCAGGAATCATGCCAGTAGTGATGGTGGTGGGGTGGTGTGTGTGTGTGTGTGTGTGTGTGTGTGTGTGTGTGTGTGTGTGTGTACGCTGGAAGGAGTAGTGTGGGTGTGTTCTCAGTGAAGTAAGTGATTGTGACAGAAAAACTGCTTGATTCTAGAAACTTATTCGACAAAATATTTTAAAAATATATCTGCCCTTTGAGGACTGCATATATGAAGCAACATATCAATTTATAAACCTGCACTATAGAAGCATTTATTTTTAAAAGATACATATAGTGTAATAGTGAAACATTAGTGGAAATTTGTGAAATGAAAGAGATTTAAAAAAATATTTTTAGAAGAATTTTCTTGTGGAGACATCACTTATTTGCATACACAGTGTGTAGCAGAACATATTTAAGAGTAGATGACTGTAAAAATAACTAAAAGAGAATTCAATGAAGCAGTAAGTTCTCATAGAACAGTTGTAAAACTAAAGAAAAGCAGAACTAAATTGGAATTAGCGATATGAACTTCTGACCCCACTCTTCTTTCAAAGTACTGAGAATTACACCTAGTGCTTTGCACTGATCTACATCCCTAGCCCTGTTTTATTTTGTGTTTTGGGACAGGATCTCACCAAATTGCCTCATCTTGCCTTAAACTCACCTATTAAGCCTATCAGCCTCCTTAATAGTTGGGATTATAGGTCAAAATAATTCTCCCGAATTTCTTCCTTTAAAAGAGAATGCTTTCTATGTCAGATAAGTGTCCTAAGAAATCTATGGATTTGTTAAACTCTTTATATATTCTAGACAGTAGCCCTTTATCTGAGGAACAGCTGGTAAAAATGTTTTCCCATATTGCTGGGTGTCTTTTTGCTCTGCCGGTAGTTTCTTTTGCTATGCAGAAGATTTTTAATAAATAGGATGAGGTACTCGTTGTTGATTCCTTCTGCTAGTTCACGTGCTATGGAGGTTTTGTTCATAAAGTCTTTCCCTAAGCCAGTGTCTCCAAGAGTTCTATGTAATCTGTTTTCCAGTAGGTTTAGTGTTTCTGTTGTAATGTTTAGGTCTCCAATCCATTTTAATTTTAGTTTAGTACATGGTGAAAGAGGTAGATCTAGCTTTAGCCTTTGGCAGGTTAAAGTCCAGTTTTTGCAGCACCATTTGTTAAAGAGGCTGTCTTTAAATGCTACTGTCTAGAATGTATAAAGAGTTTCAAAAAGTCAACCCCCTCAAATTTAAAGACCCAATTAAAAAACGAGCATCTGAAGTGAACAGACACATTTCAGAGGAAGAAGTAAAAGCAGCTAAGAAGCATATGAAGAAATGCTCAACATCACTGGTCATTTGAGAGATGCAGATGAAAACAACACTAAGATTTCATCTCACTCCACAAAGAATGGCTGCTATCTCAAAATTAGCCAGCAACAAGTGCTGGTAAGGCTGCGGAGAAAAAGAAGCCCTTCTCCACTGCTGCTAGGAATGTAGACTGGTGGAACCACTATGGAGATCAGTGTGGAAATTCCTCAAAAAAGTAGAATTAGAGTTCCCATTTGACCTTGCTATTCTCCTACTAGAAATATACATGAAAGAATTAAAAGATTCATATCACAGAAACATATGTGCACCCATGTTTATAAGCAGCTCAATTTGCAATAGCTAAATCTTGGAAACAACCCAAATGCCCATCAACTGGAGAATGCATAAAGAAGATATGTTTTTGTAAAAAATAGAATGGAATATTACCCTGCCATAAAGAATGATTGTTTTGAGTCATTTATACTCAAATGGATGTACCTTGAGGACATACTTGTAAGTGAAATAAATAGGTCACAAATATGTAAATACTGCACCTTTTCTCTGGTATGAGAAACTGAAAATGTAAATGAGTTGTAGAATGTAGGAAAGACATTGTAAAATAGAAAATATTCTAAGGGAAATGGGGGCTAGGGGTAAGTAATGAGGGGAAAGAAAAATTGTGATGGTAAAAAAAAGGGGAAACAAAGCTTCTGTATATGGGGATGGGGGCTGTAGGGTAGGAAGAGAAATGGAAAGAAATCAGAATTAAGTAGTATAATATACTGGTAGAAATTCTTAATGTTGAATATGATCATGATGTGTATATAAAATATATATATTTCACAATATTTTTTAAAAGAAATCTATGGAGACATTTTGTCTACTCAGGTCATTAAAGTGACAATATGCACTCCAGATTCCCAGATTTTTAAATCCAATATTAGATTCCACTAACAGGAAATATTTATTTGAGACAGAAAAACACAGATAAGCTTAGAGCACTTTATTACTACTGAAAAGGTAGGGCTCACTCAGGGAGATATACATTACTGTTTAGACGATAGAATGACCAACCTAGAAAGAGAGCCACCAAATAGTGAAATTTTCATATAAGAAGAAGTAGAAGATTTAAATCAATCGCAGTCTATTGAAAAGAAGTCCTGGTTTCATGTTAATATGATAAAGGGGAGGGGAATTCAGAAATGTAATTACAATGCATAAACTGTACTACATGGATTTTAATAGTGTCTATAAAATGTGATATATCAATTAACACAAATTAGCTAATTCCTACATTGGGCTGCTAATAAACCATAAAGCTATAAAACAAAGACTTTTTTAGAAAACAGAGAAATAAAAACTAAACATGAGAATGGAAAGTGGGAAACAGTGTGAATGTTGAATGACAAATAAGGGGGCATTTAAAAGGACAAATATTGTAGGAAGAAGGAATAACAAATGTTATAGAAATAAGTAATGTGACTTTATACATATCAAACAAATATTAGAAGTCAGGAATAACCTTTTGGGTGATAGAGCAATGAGAATAAAGCAAATTTAGGGCATGGTTTGCATTCTTTTGGCCACAGTAATGAAGGTCGTGACAAACATAGGAAAGGTCACACTGAATGCAGCTGTTATCCACACTGAGGTTTAATTGTGTGCTCCTGTCTTGTGACAGGGGGAGTAAGTTGAGGCTGTGGAAAGGCTGCAGGGAGAAAGGAACCCTTCTCCACTGTTGATGGGGTTGTAGACTTGTGCAATCATTGTGGAGATCAGTGTGGAGATTTCTCAGAAAGCTAGGATTAGAGGTCCCATTTGACCCTGCTATTCCCCTGCTGAAGATATACACAAAAGAATTAAAAGAATCATATCATAGCAATATATGTGCACCCATGTTCATTAGCAGCTCAGTTTGTGATAGCTAAATCTTGGAAACAACCCAAATGCCCATCAACTGGAGACCACACTTTTTTTTTTTTTGGTTCCGAGGATCGAACTCAGGCCATTGTGTGTCCAAAGGTGGGGCGGTACCACTTGAGCTAAATCCACAGCCTGAAAAAAAGATTAAAAAAAATAAAATGGAGGGCTGGAGAGTTAGCTCAGTGGTTCCAGCGCCTGCCTTGCAAGCTCAGTGGTCTTGAGTTCGATCCTGGTAACCACATACAATGCTGGGCATGGTGACTCAATGCCGACCAGCAATCAAAACCACATACCACAGTGCCGGGCGTGGTGGCTCACTCCTGTCATCCCAGCACTCGGGAGGCAGAGACAGGAGGATTGCTGAATTCCAGACTTGCCTGGGCTACATAATGAGTTTAGGGCCAGCCTGAACTACAAAGCGAGGCCCTTTCTCAAAAAATAAATAAATAAAAATAAAATAAAATGGAGTGTTACTCTGCCATAAAGAATAAGTTTCAGTCATTTTTTACTAAAATGGGCATACCTTGAGGACATACTCATAAATGAAGTAGGTTACAGGTGTGTACCTTATCTTTCTCTGGTATGAGAATCTCAAAATGTAAATGAGTTCTAGAATGTATGATAGATATTATGAAATAGAAAATATTCAAAAGGAAAAGGGTAGGGGTAATTAGTGAGGGGAAAGAAAAAATATGATGTTAAAAAAAGAATAAGCACATATGTATATAGGGGTTAGGGGTTGTAGGGTAGGTAAGTGAATGAGTAAAAATGAGAATTAACTCATGTCATATACTGGTACCAATTCCCAATGTTGAGTGTAATCGTGATGTGTATATAAAACGTACCAATAAATAAGTCAGTTAGAAAAAAGAAAAAAATAAGCTGAAACATAAAATGCATGGGTAGATCCTTTAAATAGTACCAGTTAAATTGTATATCTTTATTTTATGTATTAGATCACTAACACTTAATGGCATAAAGTGATTTGCTCAACCATCCACATGCTTAATTCCAGAGCATGGCATGTGGATTTTCAGTTCAGGGGCTCTTCTGTAATGTGCTGCCATGGTGCCAAAAAAGAATAAGGAATATGTGACCTGAAAATGTATTTTCAATCATAAGTTAAATTTTTCTGCAATAAATAATGCTCATACTAAGGTAACTAAGAGTCTAAGATATAAAGAGTAAAAAAAGGAAAAGAATAAGTACATAAATATGACTCACAAAAATGCATAAACAGACTAATTTGTTTGAATTTTGCCAAAGGTAGTTGCATTCACCATGTAAATGAAGTGAACAAATACCTAACTGGGTCAAAGTTTAATTCCAGTAAATAAGAGAGTCCAGTGTTATTAAGTAGAAAATCTGATTTCTGAAATATGGTTGAAATTAATGGAGATTTATTATTTTCAAATGTAACAACTAGTTAAAAATAAATTTTTGCCAAAATTATATACATAAGAATAGTTTCCAATTAATATTTTATTTATTTCATGTACTGATGACAATTTTCTATTTTAAAAAATGTTTATAGCATTTTTATTAGTCTAAGAGTTGTAGTTACTCTTTTTTTTTTTTGTGGTACTGCAGATTAAACTCAGGCCCTTGAGCATCCAAGGTTGGCATGGTACCACTTGATTTAAATAAATCCCCAGCCCCTAGTCTAAGAGTTGTAGTACATAATGTATATATTCATCACAGGGAGTAGGCCCGTGCACTTAATAAATCACACTTCTTTTATTTCCCTTCCAGTTCCTTCCCTCTCATCTCCTTCCACATCTAGATCCACTTTTTATTTGCAGAAAGTCTATTTCCCTGTCTCCTGGTGTCTTTTATTATTTATGTATTAATTTTTAAAGAGTGGGCAAGATTTATTGAGAGAAAGAACTTCATGTAAGGGAGGCAGAAGGGGAACCATGAAGTGCGTTGCCTCATTTTGTTTTTTAAAAATTATTTATACTTCTATAAGAGAAGTTATATGATATTTGACTTTGTGTATCTGATTTATTTCATTTAACATTACAATGTCAAATTGCATCCATTTCCCATAAATAATTCAAATGTAACATTTTTATGGCAAAGTAATATTCTGTTATGTTTAGGTAACACATTTTCTTTATGCATTTATCTGCTTATGGATATGTAAGCTGCTTCAAATATAGCTGTTATAGGGGCCGGAGGGTTAGCTCAGAGGTTCCGGTGCCTGCCTTGCAAGCGCAAGGTCCTGAGTTCGATCCCCGGTAACCACATACAATGCTGGGCATGGAGACTCACGTCCACCAGCAATCAATACCACATGCCACAGTGCCGGGCATGTGGCTCACGCCTATAATCCCAGAACTCCGAGAGGCAGAGACAGGAGGATTGCTGAGTTCCAGGTTTGCCTGGGCTACACAGTGAGCTCAGGGCCAGCCTGAACTACAAAGTGAGCCCCTGTCTCAAACAAACAAACAAACAAACAAACAAACAATATATATATATATATATATATATATATATATATATATATATATATATATGAAGTTGTGCTGCTATAAACATGGGTATTCATATATGACTGTGGTATGACATTTTTAACTCTTTCAAGAAGATACCTAAGGGGAAAAAGGTGAGTCAAGTGGAGCTTCTAGTATTAGTGCTTGTACCACTTTGCATTCCTACTAGCAATGTACAATGGTGCCCTTTTCCTCACAGCCTCTTAAATCTTTGCTATGATTTGATTTCTTGACCACAGCCATTCTTTCCAAAGCAAGACAGATTGACAGTGCTGTTTTAATTTACATTTCTCTGATGGACAGAGATGAACAATTTTCCTACATATTTTGTTGGCCATCTGTATTTCTTCTGAGAAGCATCTTTTCAACTCAGTTGTTCAGTTTTTGATTGATTCTTTTCTTTTTTGGAGGGTCTGACTTTTTGAGTTCTTTGTATTTTGTAAGTGTTAGACCTCTGTCAGAGGAGTAGCCAGCAAAACAATTCTCCCACTCAGTAAATGGTCTATTTTACATTTGTTTTTTCATTACTTATGCAGAAGTTTTAAATTTGACATAATCACATTTTTTGTTTCTTGATGTTACTTCTTATCATTTGGAGTTGTGTTTAGGAAGTCGTTCCCTATGTCTTCAAGAGTATTCCCTGTTTTGTCTTCAGCAGACTGTTTCTGTTTTAATATTCATGTCTTTGATACAATTTTATTTATTTATTTATTTATTTATTTATTTATTCATTTATTTATTTATTTATTTATTTATTTATTTATTTATTTGGGTACGTGAGTATAGATACGGGTCTAGATTCAAGCTTCTGCATGTTTACAAGCAGTTTTCCCAGTGCCATTGTTTTAAAATTTTACCTTTTTGCCGGGCGTGGTGGCTCACGCCTGTAATCCCAGAACTCCGAGAGGCAGAGACAAGAGGATTGCTGAGTTCCAGGTTTACCTGGGCTACACAGTGAGGTCAGGGCCAGCCTGAACTACAAAGTGAGACCCTGTCTCAAAAAAAAAAAATTACCTTTTCTTGGGCTGGAGATTTAGCTCAGTGGTTCCAGCATCTGCCTAGCAGGCACAAAGTCTCTGGTTCAATCCCAGTAACCACATGCAACAATACTGGGCGTGGTGACTCATGCACACCAGCAATCAGTACCACATACCACCGATGATGGGTTTGGTGGCTCAAATTTGTAATCCCAGCACTCAGGAGGAAGAGGCAGGAGGACTGCTGAGTTTGAGGCTTGCCTGGGCTACATAGTGAGCTCAGGGCCAGCCTAAACTATAAAACAAGACCCTGTCTCAAAAAAAAAAAAAAAGAAGTTTATCTTTTCTTTAGCATATACTTTCAGCCCCTTTGTCAAAGATTAGAGGACTTAATGTATCTGGGGTTGTTTCTTCATCTTCTCCTCAAACTCACTGATAAAACTGAATGGAAAGCTTTCAGTTTTTCCTCATTTAATATGTTGTAGACAGTACATTGGTCATAAATGTCTTTCACCAGTTAAGATATAGTCCTATTTTCTTCAGTGTTCTCATGAATGGATGTTAGATTTCATCAAAGGAGTTTCCTGGAAATATTGAGATGATCATGTGATTTTTGTCTTTACATCTGTTTTTATGACATCATAGTTATTGATCTGTATATGTTCAACCATCCTTATATTTCTGGAAGGAAGCTTACTTGGTCATGATATATGATGATCTGTTGCTTTCTGTTGTCAGTATCTTATTGAGGATTCTTGCATCTATGTCCACTATGGAAAAGAGAACTGTGGTTTTATTTTTCAGTTGACTTCTTGTCTTGTCTTCAAATCAGTGTAAAG
Organism: Thryonomys swinderianus; assembly: GCA_004025085.1. Taxonomy (NCBI): domain Eukaryota; kingdom Metazoa; phylum Chordata; class Mammalia; order Rodentia; family Thryonomyidae; genus Thryonomys; species Thryonomys swinderianus. The sequence goes on from PVIC010030097.1 coordinate 18,170, forward strand.
CGAGCTTCAAGGAATGAACATGGGAGTAGTACTTCCCATTCAGTTTCATCCACAAGCTTGAGGAGTGTGGGTGCTGGAGTTCTTGTATAATTCCACAATGAATTAATCAGGTCCTGGGCTTTGACTAATTGGTAGGATTTTTATTACTGCTTCAAATTGATTGTCTGTCATTGGATTAGTCAGGATTTTTATACCTTTGTTCACTTTTGGTGATGCATGTTTCCAGGAATCTTTACATTTCTTCTGAATTCTAGAAGACATTGATATGTATGTGTGTTATGTAGTTCCCAGTCTCTGGACTTCAGGGATGTCAGCTGCAATTTTCCCTTTTTTGTTTCTAATTTTATTGATTTGTGTCTTTTTTATAAGATGACTTATAGTTTGTGTTATATTTATTCTTTCAAAAACAGCTCTTCAATTCATTGAATTTTTTGGTATTTTTTTCTGGCTCAACTGCTTTAATTTCTTCTCTGATCTTTCTGTAATTTTTTTCCTTGTAATACTGTAGTTTGCAGTGGTTTTGGTTTTGTTAGGACCTTGAGGTGCATTTTATGTGATTTACCTGAGCTCATTCGATTTCTGTGATGTGGATATTCACAGCTATAAACTTTCCTTCCAGGCCTGCCTTCACTGCATCTTGTTAGTTATCACACTGTCATGTTTCTTCCTTGATTTCTTTAACCTGTTATCATTAATTAGTATGCTAACTACCTTCCATACATTTGAATAATTTCTTTTGCCACTGATTTGTGGTTTAATTGGTGATGTAATAATGTGCATGGTATATGTCTGATTCTTTTGTGTTTACTTCAGTGTGCTTCATGAGCTAGTACATAGTCTCTTCTGGAAAAAGTTCCTTGTGCTACTGAGTAATGAGTATGCTGTTGTTGGATGAATCACTGTATAGATATCTATTAAGTCCTTTTGTTCAGAGATTTTTTCCAACTGTGATATTTCTTTATTGATTTTTTGTCTAATTTACCTGTCTTTTTGTTATAGCAGAGTACTGAAGCATCCCACTATAATTGTATTTATGTCTATCTGTTTTTATATCTAGTAGTATTTCTTTTACTAAATTGTATGAACTGCCATTATGTGTATATATATTAAAACTGTAATTCTTATCTCCTTCTGTTGAACTGTTTCCTTAATAAATATGTAGTGACTTCCTTTACCTCTTGAAAATTTTGGTTTGAAGTCCACCTTGTCTGAAAATAAAATGGCTATTTCTACTTTTTTTCTTGTTTTCATTGTATGATATATTAGTTTTCATCCTTTGATTTTTTTTTTTAGTCTGTGAATTTCTTTTTGGGTTAGATGGGTTTCTAGAATACAGAATACTATTGCATTTTGTTTCTTTATTCTGCCAATTTGTATTTTGCTTGGGAAACTGAAACTATTCACATTGAGCATTATTACTTAAAGTTATTGACTTACTCCTGTGATTTCCTGTTGCTCATTCCCTTTCTTTTCATTCTACTTATCTACTCATTCAACCCTTTGTATTCATCATATTAGACCTTTCAGCATTCTTAGCTTCATTGTCTCTTTCTAGAATATACTTGAGCATTTTTTTTAGGAGTAATTTGGTGGTCATACATTTCTTTAAGTAGTCTTAGTCCTAAAACTACCTGAGGTGCTTTCAATATTGAAAGATTTCTTTGCGGAATATATTAATCTAGGTGGAAATATTTTTCTGTTAGGAATTGAAATGCTTAACACAAGCTCTCTTGGCCTGTAACATTTGTAATGAGAAGTCTGCTATAATTCTAGTGTGTTTCTCTTTATAAGTGATTCATTGCTGGTCTCTACATTTTTAAGATTCTTTCTTTGTTGGAATTCTGGGATTTTGACTATGACTTATCATAAAATTATTTTCTCATTGTGTCTACTTGGTGTTCTATTGGGCTTACTTATGTATTTACTGTAATACTTTCCCTTACTGAAAACCTTTCTTCTATTATATCAATACACTTAAAAAAAACTAATTTTGCTGTGTTTTGAGATTTCCCTGACTCTAATAGATCTCAGATTAGTCTTCTTTCCTTTGTATAGTACCTGACAGATCCATTGTTTTGTTTTCTTGTTGTTTTTGTGGTGTATGCCATTAATTGGTGACTGATAACATCTTTCTCTTTTAGTTCTGAGCTTCTGGCCTTACATTCATCACTTCTGCTCCCCATGTCTTCAATATAATTTTAATATTCTCAATTTTTGTTTGGTCCCTTTCCCTGAACTCTTATTTCTTTGCCAAACTGCACATTCATATTTTATAGTATTGTTTTTAGTTCAGCTAAGTTTTTATTGGTGTTTTATGCAATTTCAATGATCATTTTGTTTATTAGGTTCATTAGCTATTTAGTTATATCTTTTTTTTTTGAGACAGGGTCTCACTTTGTAGTTCAGGCTAGCTCTGAGCTCACTGTGTAGCCCAGGCAAGCCTCGAACTCAGCAATCCTCCTGCCTCTGCCTCCTGAGTGCTGGGATTACAGGCGTGAGCCACCACGCCCGGCCATTTAGTTATATCTTCTTTGAGCTTGCCAAGTACCTTATTGATCTATTTCATTATCGCTATCATCTTTTCAAATAACAGAGCTGTGTGGCTTTTACCTCTTCCACCTTGATGGCCCATGGATCAGCTCTGAGAGAGTTGTTGAAAGCATTTGTTGCCTGTCTTTTCATATTTCTATTGGATTTCTGATTATTTGCTTTCTGCTGAGGTTTGCACGTTAATTGTGGATTTTTTTTTTTTTCTACTATGGAGATCTTTTTACTTAAGTGTCTGGTTTTCAGTGTTGTACTCTGGGCTTGACCAGCTGTTGGCCTTTGTTCCTGCCCTATGATCCAATTACCTTGGTTTATCTGGGAGAGAAAGATTCAGTATATTTGGCCCAACACCCAGTTCACAGTCTTGCTAATGACTCAAAAGCCATCCCCATATGATATATAGGGAAAATCAATTAATAGCAACAATTATGTCAACTTGGTAATAACAAGAAAATCAGCCATAGAAATAGTTGAAAGAAATGGGATACTAATAGCTCATAATAACCAATAATGTACCACCGTTAAGTGTAGCGAAGAGATCTATAATGATACCATAAACACTAAAACAACCAGATAGTGACATACTAAATAGCTATTAAATGGGATAACTTTACCTCTACTAACAATAGAACAGAATTGAACAGTAATAGGATAGAGCTACCTGGCTATCTAAAGATTCCTAAAGCATAAAATTTGTACTGGTAAGCTGGGCATTGTGGCACACACCTGTAGTCCTACCACTTGGAAGGCTGATGCAGGAGAATTTCCATGATTTGAGGGCATCCTTGGCTACATAGTGAGATCAAGGCAGCTGAAATCACACTGAGAGCCCCTGTTTCAACACTGACCCAAATAATTGTTATACTAGTAAATGTAGAAGGGAGCGAGGCACTGCAGCATGAATGGTATAAAATTGGAAAAATTGATCTGTGCAAGATGAGAAGGACAGAAGATTCAAATTAGGGACCTTATTGAAGACTAAAAATAAATTAACAGTGTTAGAAAACAATTACAGAAATAAATAATCAAGGAAAGGAATAAAAAATGGCAAAATACAGGACATAGAAAGATAAGAAATAAAAAAGCTAAAAAACAAAAAGAAAAGGGTAAAAACATGTACAAAAAGAACTCAAGGTCCCAAAAGACTGACAACGGAAAGAGAGAAATAGTAAAAGCAATATGTTTGAATAAAAACTAAATTATTTATTATTTAAAGATAGGATCTCACTATGTAGCTCCAAATGACATTGAGTTCACTATGTAGCCCAATCTGGCTTCAAACTCACAATGATCCTCCTGCCTCAGCTTCCCGAGTGCTGGAGTTACAGGTGTGCATCACATGCCTGGCTTCTTCTGTATTTTGAAATAAATAGTTTCTTTCCCTGATGTGCAGTCTTAGA
>PVIC010030098.1:0-22153 GCA_004025085.1 Thryonomys swinderianus
TTGAATACATTTATTTTAGCTCACAGATTGCTTGAGAACACATGCTGAAAACATGGATAGTTTCCATCCTTACTGAATTATCAATAGCTTCTATAACATCCTGGCACATAGAGTCAAATGAAAAGAAAAACAGTCAATGAATAAATAAAGGATCAGTTATGCAGAGAAAAATATTTGCATAGGGCAGCATTTCTTTTTATTAAGTTTGAACACTTTTAAGCTGGACTCATATTAAATATACTATATGAATTTGCAGATATGTTATTTCAAACCACACATATCATATTTTGGGGGGAAGGAAAAATAGAGGTCTCATTTGACCCTGGTATTTTAAACCCTGCTAGGTATATACACAAAGAAATTAAAAGCATCACACCACAGCAACATATGTGCACCCATGTTCATAGCAGCTCAGTTTGTGATAGCTCAATCTTGGAAACAACCAACATGCCCATCAACAAGAGACCGGATAAAGAAGATGTGTTTTCTTTTTTAATAAAATGGAGTATTTCTCAGCCATAATGAATGATGAATGAGTTATTTATACTCAAATGGATGAACCCTGACATACTCATAAGTGAAATAAATAAGACACGGGTATGTAAATAGCATATCTTTTCTCTAGTATGAAAAACTGAAGGTGTAAATGAGGTCAGAATATATGATAGGTATTATGAAATAGGAAGAAAAATGTTCAAAAGGAAAAGAGAAAGGGAGGATAGGAAAAAGTAAAGGGAAAGAAAAAATTGATGGTTAAAAAAAGGAAATGAAATTTTTATATATAAGGGGTGGGAGTTGTGGGGGGGCAGGGGAATGGGAAAACATGAGAATCGAGAAATGTCATGTACAGGTACAAATACTCAATATTGAATATGATCGTAATGTATGTATAAAATGTACCAATAAAATCAATTATAAAAAAGGTAAATAGCATGTTATTTTAAAAGATATACCAACATGAACTTTTTATCAAAAATTCTATTGATAGACTATAACCTCGTCTTTTAACCAATGAAACAAGATAAATAAAAGGATCCATGGGTTTATCATCATTTATTCTATGTTTTTATTTTATCCTGTATATGAATTGTTATTAATAGGTACAGATTTTTGAAAAACAAAATATAGGAAGAAATCCCAGAAAAATTGATGGTCCTGATGTCAAAATCACTTAAACCAGATACAAATAACTTCCTTTATGAGGATTATTATAAATAATGTGTTTCATTAAAAAAGTTAAAGGGAACCCAACCTATGAAAATGTCGTACGCCAACAGCACGGCACCTGAGCACAGGCCGCAGGCGGGAGGTCGGCCCGTGGGACCCGGCCAGGTGCGAGCCGGGCCCGCGGGGAGGGAGCAGCGCCCTGGGGTCCAGGCAGCCTGGCCTCTGGGCCCCGTGCGGCCGAACAGCGGAACTTAGGAGCCCGGGAAGGCTCCGCTCCTCCACTGGCTACGGTCTCTCATCCCAAAGGGTTACACGGTTCAGTGTTCAAGCATTTCATCCCCATTCAGAATGCTCTGGGTGCCCCTGACTAGTAGAGCTGAAAGTGTATCACAGACATGTGAATACCGTCTCTTTTCTCTGGTATGAGAGCCTGTAGATGTAAATGAGTTCCAGGATATATGACAGATTTTGTAAAATACGAATATTCAGAGGGAATGTGGTGCGGGAACGTAATGAGGGGAAAGAATAAATATGATTTGGAAAGAAAAAGAAATAGCACATATATGAGGGGTGGGGGTTGTGGGTGGGTACGGATATGGGTAAAAATGAGAATTCTGTCATCTACTGGTACAAATTCCCCAATGCTGAATGTGTGAGCTGTCTATAAAATGTACCAATAAAGAATTCAATTTTTAAACAGTATTACCAAATATTTTATATACAAAGGTCAGCTTTGGATAACCAGCACGGGCAGACTACCCTACTCCACACCCTGGCACGCCAGTGAGCACGGCCGCTCTCACCCACGGTGGACAGGCCCGGACGCACGGATTCGCACGCTCCAGGCTGCGGGGACAGGAGCGGTGAGCGCCCTCGGCGCTGCCACGCGGGTCCTGGCGGACACAGCCACACTCAGGCTCGCGGGGCCGCGTTGCCACCGGTGCCGGCGCTGCCGGGGACAGGGCTCGGGGCCCCGTCTGCACCCCGCGCTGTGCCGTCCGGCCGGGAGGGCCAGGAGCCGTGAGACACGGCGCGGCGCGGCCCGTCGCGAGCCTGAGAGTCGCTCGGTCTGACCCGCACTGTGGCCCTAGAAAGTATCACGAATGTAACATCTGGGTAACTGTGGGGAGCAGACCCTGCTGGAGGAGACGCTTCAGGCCTGAGATCCGCGCTGGGTGCGGCACCAACTAGCAGTTGCGAGATCTGCACTGTGCCCAGCAGTGCCGCCCAGCTCCCGAGATGCCCTGTGACCTCCGGATCGCTGCCCTGGGTGCCTGACCGGGAAGGTGAACGACCCCTGCCTCGGCCCCCTGACCTCTGCCCCTCGAGTTGGCAACGTGGCGTTTTCCTTCCTGTTCCTGGGCAGGTTCGGACTAAATTTGAATAGAGCTAATTAAGTGTGTGCTAGTTGACATCCTTCTCCTGTTTGTGTGCTGATTTCCCGGGTGTTTTGTTCCTGTTTTTCTTCTCCTATAAGAAAAAATGTAACCATTTTTGAGGCCCCGTTGGCCCTCTGAAAAAGTATAAATACAACCTGCTCACTAGACGGGTGCCTGCTCGGTACTGACTGGGAGGTGCTCCCGAGCCCGTTTTCCTGTCTTCTTCTCTTCCTTAATCCGCGCCCCTCGACTTCACGACCCCGCTGTTTTGTCCGGCTGGCTCCGGCAGGTAATTAGCCCCGATTGACTCCTGACTTTTAAATTCCTTTTTCTACTTTTAAACGTACCGTCTGTACGCCTCGGCCTTCCCTGACTTTCTGCCTGCGGCCCGTGGGAGCCTCAGCGCACTCTGCACGGGGCCTAGAGCCAGCGCGGAAGGGGCTCGTTCGCAGGCCCGGGCCGCGCGTCGGGTCTGTCCACCTCCGTACACTTTCATGGGGCCCGTCTGTGATTCTGCTTCTAGAGTACTTCATTGCATTTTTTATTCACAAAACCCGGGGGAAATTTATTCGATTACGAAACAGAATGACAATCATCCCCTTAGTATATGCTTTATGTACCTTACTTAGTGCAGAGTGAACTGTTTCCACACGCTGCGGGTACGTCTGTCCCCGAACGCACCGGCCGCTCTCCGTCCCTGCAGAACGTCGCGCTGCCAGGGGTCTCCCAGGCGCACGGCCCGGGCCCGGGGTCCGGACACCGGCGCGCAGGGCTGGGGCCGCGAGCGGCAGGGTCCGGGTCTCCCGCCCCGCGCTCGGGCAGAGCCGCTCAGGCCGCACACGCCGCCCGGCTGTGCGTCGCCGCCTCCGGGCGGTTCCTCCGCGCTCCCTGCGGCCTCCAGCTCCAGACTCGGGGCTTTTTGTTTTTTTTCCAGTTCTCGAGAATTGTATTCGGTGCGTTTCCATTCAAAGCTTGTGCTCCGGCCCGGTTTCTCAGTCACAGGAGCAGGTCCCCGGGAGAGAGACCCCCAGACCTCCCCAGGCGGAGGGGAGCTGCCCCGGACAGCCTGAGCGGGAGGCCCAGCCTTCCTCTGACGGTGGAGCGGTCGGGAGCGCGTCGGCCCGCTCCGCCCCGCCTGCGGCTCTCCCAGGCTCACCTGGCTCTGTCTGTCTGTCTGTCTCTTTCTCCTTTCTTCCACATAGAAATGTCTTACAGACGGGGCTGGGATTTAGCTCAGTGGTTCTGGCATCTGCCTGGCAAGCGCAAGGTCCCAAGTTCGATCCCTGGTACCACCTAACACAATGCTGGGCTCAGCCTGTCATCCTTGCGCTCAGGAGGCAGAGACAGCAGGATTACCAAGAGTTCGAGGCCAGCCTGGCCTATATAGTGAGCTCAGGGTCAGCCAGAACTACAAAGTGAAACCCTGTCTCAAAAAACTGAAAAAACAAAAAAGAAAATGTCTCAAAAACAAAGTGGTGCCGTTTGCACATAATCATTCTCAGCATCTGTTCCTACAGGACTGAGTGTGCACAGGCGAGAACATCATATGAAGACAGAGGCTGGAGTGACGGGCTGACAAACCACAGATCGCCAGCAAAGCCCCAGGCGAGAGACGCGGAGCACCGGAGATGCCCCGTAGCCCTCAGAAGACCCGCCCTGACGTGCACTTCCGGCCTTCAGAAAGGTGAAGAAAGATTGTTTAATCCCTACCTTTCTGCAGTTACTTGTTGCAGCAGAAATCTCATTAAATGTACCTCAGGTGAGGAATGCAGTATCCTTTGCTCATGGACGGGGTGTGCAGTCCACCTGTATTCCCTTCCTGTAGGGCACCAGGCCCACACGACTGGGGCTGTCTCGTCACTCTGCCTTGATGTCGTCACCTCTGCCTGTGGAGACCCTCTTACCAAACAAAGTCACACCCTGAAGCACTGGATATTAGGACCCATTGATCTGTGCAGTTCAACCCCTAACTCACTTGTTAATCAATTCCTAAGCTGTTTCCCATGTAGTTAGAAAATATCAGCTGATACCTCATGGAACTCACTTTTTGGTAGCAACCGTATCAACATGACACACTCCATAACATACACTGAGAGAGAATGTAAAACATGGTTCTATATTTTGGAGTTCTTTGACTGTTATGGAACATAGTTAAATAGTTCATCCACCAAAGGAAATTTTCACTAGAGTGTAACTCAAACATTAGTGGAAGAGCTCAAGGCTCATCCGTGGACTGGACAGCTGAAGAAACTCTCTGTGATTACTTTTCTTGGTCAACTGGGTTGGACAGTGGGATGCTTACATATCTGATTAAACATTATTTCTGGGTGTTTCTCTGAGTGCGAACTAGCAGCGTCGGGTACTGAACAAATCAGATGGCCTCTCCACCGCATCAGCTGCGCCACAGAACGGGCAGCGAGGAGGCGGCTCTGCCCCGCCTCGGCCTCACTGCTTGGGCCGGGGCATCATCTTCCTCGGTTCTCCTTCTCAGGACTTCACACTCTGCATGGCATGGACACGGGCAGTCCTCTGGCACCCACCCCTGGCTTTCTGTACCCGTCACGTTTGCTAGGGAAACAGACGCATATAAGACACACTGATACACAAGAATTTGCAAGATTGGCTCCTAGTGGCTGCTCAGCGAGTCAGATGTGGGAGAACGCGGAAGGGGCGTCTGCACACTGGACACAGAAGGATCTAGCGGAAGGTGTGGAGCTCCCCGCCGTGACCCGTGCGAGTCTGGATCTGGAGGGCTTATCAGTTTGAGAAGGGAGGCGGAGGGTCTGGGCTGGGAAGCTAAGAGTCTGCGCCGGAAGCCCCTAAGTCTAAGTCTTCGCCGGAAGGCCCTAAGTCTTCGCCGGAAGCCCCTAAGTCTGCGCCGGAAGCCCCTAAGTCTGCGCCGGAAGCCCCTAAGTCTGCGCCGGAAGGCCCTAAGTCTGCACCGGAAGCTGGGAGCTGACCTCCGGGGGAGGTGAGGACTGGGGCCCCTGCAGAGCAGCGCAGGCAGCGCAACCTTCTTCATTCCCCTCCGACCACGCGGGTGACAATCCCACCATCAGGTGTGAAGTGGCTGCACCAATTTAGTAGAGATTCTCTTCCTCAAATTAACATAGTCAACCATCACACATTCCTAGGTCTCAGCTCACAGGAGGTAGATCATGAAACTTCTCAACCTCCCTAAAAACATGAGCCACCAGCGTAGGATCCATTTGTAGAGAGGGGCTCTGGTATCTTGCCAAGCTTATTTTCCATAGCCCAGACTTTAGATTGGGAGCAGCAGCCGCCCAAGCGGGAGACCCAAGTGCACCCAAGAGGACGGGTGATTAGAGCTCAGGCATGGGAGGCGTGCGGACTCCGGTGGAGACACAGTAACTGTGGTTACTGGAACACACGGCAGAGTCAAAGGCCTGACTTGTTCAGATCTGCAGGTTGGTTCAGTTGATCTGCTCTTCTGAAGAGGAAACCACCAGGAAAGCTAATAGGTTCTCTGCACTCTGCATCAGCAGGAAGTTGGAGCTCATGGGAGGCTAGCTGTGAACCATCTCGAGTTTCAGGGGCCTCAAACTTCACTGTGGCCACAGATCACAGTGAGGGTTGATGGAAGTCAGGTGACTGACGGACGCTTGTGACAGGCCCACCCCACGGCAGATCCCTGGGTCCCCAGCAAGGCCCTGAGAGACTGCAGGGCCGTGACTCCTCCATGGCCCCACTCAAGCCTCCTGTTTGGCCTGCACAGGTTGATTGCACGGGATCCATCACGGACGGGACAATGCTTTGTCCTTCCTGGATTTCTCCTTCCCAGGACAATACTTTTACCCAACTTCTAACCCGTGCACTTCCACGTTTTACCCACATCTGTTATACTTAACGTAGCATAACTCACGTTACAGAGATAATTTTATACAGTGGAAGAAATAGAGCAGTGTACCCCTGCACACAGAATTCACTGGTTGCTGGGGTCAGACACACCCCGAGTGTGTCCGCTTCATACACTGAGACTGAACTGCTAATGTGATGGTATTCCAGGCCAACACTGAGGTTATGAAGGTGGGACACACACACACACACACACACACACACACACACGATTAAGATCAAAGCCCTTGTGAAAGAAGATCCTAAACCTGGCTTCCTTCAATCATGTGGAGACACAAGACGCTACTATGTACAAACCATAAAGCTTGCTTCCACCCAGACATCAAATATGCTACTGTTTTGATCTTGGCCTTTCAACCACCACAAATGTGAGAAGGACATTTTTATTACAGTATTTTGTTATCACAACCCAAACACTCCAAAACTGGTCTTAACATATTCCCAAATACTTGGAAGCATTTGAATGAACAGAACAATAGAATGATCTTTTGAAAATTCAGTTCCATCCCCAGGGAGGTGGCAATGCCTTTCTGGGCTGGCACAAACTGGTCCAAAAGGCCATACATGCTCTGAATCAATACAGGATGCCACTGCTATGACGGCCAAGATCACACACCCAGGAATTAAGGAGTGGAAACAGGCGACACCAGCATGCTGGACGACTGCTTCACAGCGTAAGGGAGAGGGTTCCGGAGAATAGGACTCATCGTAGGAGGTTTCCATAATTACCACACCATGCATTGAAGGTCCATAGACAACACCCAGTCCACACAGCACATCAACTGACCACCCCTGCAGGAGTGAAGTGTGGTTCCTACCATCCACTTAACAAGCATGCCCAGCTGTCATGCTTGCTAAAGAGAATAGATGTACAGAGTGGAGAGTGAGGTTCCCATCTATAACTTTAAGATCTGGTCATATGATCACTTATAGAGACAATTATAAATGACTATAATTGTTATTAGTATTTCCTCCTTGGCTATGAATACATTTAGGTATTTATGTGCTACTATTTTGTCATCTTATGGTTCTATTCATTCTTTAGAGACCCTAATTGAAACAGATTTTATTTAATAAAATAGGATAACTTGGACATTTAGTAGAAAGCTGATGTGATAAAGGTGATGTATTATGTATTTTAAAAGTCAATACATGTAATTTAACAAGATGATTCCTTTTAAGGTAGTTAGAGGTGTCCTAGTATATCATGACACTAAACTTGTCCCTGTCTTTCCCCTGCAGGGCTTAATAATCCCAAATAGGCAAAACAAAACAAACACCTAAGCTTATATTATTAGGAGCTCTTTTCATAATGAAATGAAACTGTAATTATACCACAGATCATCACATTATTTCATGCAAACCAGGAATACCACTCACTTATTCAAAAACATCAAGACCCACCTTGGGATAATCTCATAGACTCTAGGCTCTGGACCTGCCATGACAGCTACAGAAGCCAGGAAAAGCTGTGCTGTCAGCGAGCTGGTGTCTCCGGCGAGAAGAAACTCATGACTATATTACAGCCGAGAAATGTGACGTCCAGGGGCTGCACCCTGATCTCCAGAGCCGAGGCGGGGAGGGGTGACTGTGAAGCCCGGACTGGGTTCAGACCACACTCATGAGCATTCTCTCTGCAGGGTCCAGACCATCCTCTAAGACCACAAAAGACGGCAGAGCCAGAAAAGCTCACGCGGACAAGCCCCGAAGTGGTGTTGAGTAGCCTCCGGACGTGGTGGAGATCCGTGCCAGTGTTTCAAGTCATCGGATTGGGCCCACTGGTGATCTGCAGCGGAAACTCAGGCTCTGCATGTTCTCTGCATCTACCAGAACATTTCTTTCCACACTGAAACACAAGTGCGCAGAGACGCTTCACAACCCACACAGTAATATTTGCATTAGCATGGCTTCATCAACAGCTGTTTAAACTAATGATCACTTCCAAGCAACCAATCTTAATCTCTTAGAAATAAAATAAATGACGTCTATGCGTCTTAAGCATGTATTATTCTCCAAACACAATATTCAGATCAATTAGACTAGTGATCATACAACATCCAGAGCATAATCCCTGCTCCACATAAATTCAGAGTGTGTCTTAGAGATAGATTAAGAAGACAAATAAAATCATAGAGTGAAAAAGAGTGCAAGAATTATGAAGTCACACAGGGATATGATAATTTAGAAGAGCTTCCCACATCTTTGGGATGTGGTGTGAATGTTTTTACAGTATGCTTTTGAAGGTAGAGCTCAAACTGCTTTATGAACAGGAAGGAGACAACTTCATGTAGGTGTTAATGTTGTCAGAAGAGGATTGAGAACAAGGGCCATTGCAGTCGGGGTGATGCCATTTTCACACAGAAGGAGGAAAGGGAAGAGAAATAGGGTGAGGGAGGGAAGAAGAAATACTCAAAGAAGGGCAGAGGAAGGGCCCGAGGGACAGATGGAGGGAAAGGGAGAGAGAGGGAGGGAGGGAAGGATAAAGGAAGGGAGGCGATAGATAGATAGATAGATAGATAGATAGATAGATAGATAGATAGATAGATAGATAGATACGTACATACATACATACATACATACATACATACATACATACATAGATGGTAGATGATGGATAGATGATAGATACATAGATGAAAGATACATAGATACATGATAGATGATAGATGATAGATAGATAGATAGATAGATAGATAGATAGATAGATAGATAGATAGATAGATAGATTAGGAAGCTGAACCTAATTAGGAGGAGTCTAAGCAGAGGGGAAGGCACTCAAGTTGAAACCGAGAAAAGTCAGTGATGGATTCTCATAGTGACTTTTCCCTCATTTCTGAGATGAAAGAACAGGCGGAAGGTTTATTTAGCTCAGTTTGTAGACATTTCAGTCTGTCACTGGCTGGCTTCAAGGTGGGATGCTATGGCAGAAGGGCATCAGTAGGAGAAACAACTCATATGGTCCACAAGTAGAGAGCAATCAAGAGGCCTTAACGACGCTTTTTTGCCCCTTTTATACTCTCTGTAGGCTGCTGGGATTAGGGTAGTGCCAGACCCCTCAACAGACCAATTAGTAATCACACTCACCAGAGCGCGGGGCACGCTCACTCCTCCCCAGAGCGCGGGGCACGCTCGCCCCTCCCCAGACTCACCGGCTCTTCCTGTTACTATTAAGGCCCAGCAAATTTTCCTCACAAGTGTCTTCACTTTCCAGATGTGCTCAGCATCTGCCTCTCCTGAGGAGAATGGTCCCTGTCACAGTCCTCCAGCCTCTGCGCGCTGTTCTGCTTTCCGCACATGCTCAGTCAGAAGCTCACGACTCAGAATAGTGTGGACTCTCAGGTATTAATGTGATTAATTCAGTGACAGTAGAAAGAGAACAGTGAGGTAAAAAGTGAATATTTGTAAAGGTAGGATTATAAAATTTAGTGCAAGAAAACAATTTTGCAGCAGGAAACCAAGGATTACCCCTGTTCTAACTTGAGTGAGTAAAGGATGAAATAAAGAAGAGATCAATCTAAGAAGGGAAGAGAAATCCTGTAGGAATGTGGGAGTAGACTCTCTCAGGATGTGGATGGCTGATGAATTTTGAAAATGATTATGGCTATACAGCCTTTGATGACTTTGTGTTTTCATGTATTTCTACTGGGTTCTCACAGTTTTAGTAACAGTCATAAGAATAATAAAACTGCTCATGCTCACTTCATAAAATGAAAACTACTTTTGTTCTTTAAATAAAAGATGCACAGGAGTAGGGAGACAGAAGACAAGGAGACAATTTTATTGGTAAAAGAGATCTATAGGGGCCAGAGATTTAGCTCATTGGTTCCGGTACCTGCCCCTCAAGCGCAAGGTCCTGAGTTTGATCCCCATAACCACATACAATGCTGGGCATGGTGACTCACGCCCACCAGCCATCAATACCACACACCACAGTGCCGGGCGTGGTGGCTCATGCCTGTCATCCCAGCACTCGGGAGGCAGAGACAGGAGGATTGCTGAGTTTGAGGCTTGCCTGGGCTACATAGTGAGCTCAGGGCCAGCCTGAACTACAAAGCAAGACCCTGTCTCAAAAAGAGAGAGAGAGAGAGAAACAGAGAGAGATCTATAAAATGACTGCCAAGAAAATGTATGTCAGAGTCTCTCCTAGAAAAACTTTAATTGCTGAGGAGGAAGTTGGACGGTCTATGCCATGTGGCATGTGGGGTCGACTTTCTTTGGATATTAATTATCAAATGTGAAAGGTCAAAGCCTGGATGATGGGAGTGGGGTGCAATTAGACTACCACCTTTTCTTAGGCTTATTCTTGGTCTGCCTGCTCAGAAATGTTAATCTGGACTCAAGATTAATCTTCCCAAGACACATTTGAGAATCAGTATTTCCCTGGGAAAGGGTTGAAATGGAAAATTTCCAGAGAAAATGAAGATTGCATGAGAAAGGGATAAAAAAGATTACTTGGCTCTCTGTGCAGATCAGCTTTAAATGACAGATAAAGATGAATTAGTGGAATATGTAGGAGACATGAGAACAAGAACACAAACAATTACAATAGTCTTTATGAAAACCCATGTGTGTGTGCACATGTGTGTACTCATCTTAGAAGTAGACAAGTTTATTGTGATTCCTTGTTCCCTTGTGTGGTGAAATGCATAGGGAAATACCAGATTTTATTGGGTGTTATGTTTTTCACTTAGCTTTTTACAGAAGACTGACTACTTTCAGAAAGTCTCACACAGAAACCCCTTTAGTAGCTGCCCATGGAGGGACAGACCTGTAATCCCAGCACTGAGGAAGCCAAGGCAAGAGGGTCTCAGCAAGTAGGAAGCCAGCCTGGGCCACATGGCTGGTTGAAGCAAAGCCAGAACTACATAGTGAGACCCTGTCTAAAAAGTCATCCATAAATATTTTATCCCTCACATTACATTATAATGTGTATAATTACATTATGTCACATAAAAATGAGTTGGGAACTCCAAACACTTGATTTACTTGGATTTAAGACTTACTTACTTGGATTTAAGGATGTCTGCCCTGCCTGAAGGATCAACTACTGGGTTGTTGTAGATAACCGCCCTGTTTTATGCATGCCAGGATTATGGGTGTGAACAAGGGCGTGGCCAGCTCAGGGGTTTGGTCCTTTCTGCTGTGCGGTGTTTGCCCTTTTGCTAGCACTGCTCAGAGTAGCAAGAGCTGAGCCTGGGCTCAGGCTTTTACCCAAGGTTTGATTTTGTTATTTGTTGGTTTTTAATCCTTTTGCTGTGGGACTCACAAGGCACTGGAGCTTGCCATGAGGGTTCTGGCTGTGTCCTCTTACCCTACCTCCTGCAATAATGTATATAACAACTAAGTAGAAGAGTAACAAATAAAAAAGTAGAAGTGGACACCCTAAAATAGATACTGGACCAATTACCTATGAGAGCCAAATACACATTTTTCTAAAATGCTCAAGGAATTTTTTTCCAATGTAGAACAAATGCCAGGTCACAAAACAAATCTCAGCCCAATATGTTTATAAGTATTAGATTCATAAAACACACAATATCCAAGAATAATAGAATAAAAGAAGAAATTGTGCCATCACACAACTAAATAAGGAAAATTTGAATATATGTAGAAAACAGAGAAGTCACATAGTTAATTTGAAAATATGTTGATGTGAAGGAAAGTGATCACATAAGGAAATATATGGAGTTATGATGGCAGGATTTAAAAGAATAAATATAATAAAAATAATAAAAAATAAATAAATGCTTATTTTTAAGAAGAGGTCTCAAATCAATACAATTTCCTTCAATCCACTGGAAAAATAAGAGCCTGCTACACCTAAAATAAGCCGAAGGAAGGTATTAAAATGTATTTGTAGAACATAATAATACAATTCTGGGCAGTAACACAATAGAGGCTATCAAGGAAATCAAAGACAATTCTTTGACAAGATTTGTACGAGAAGAGAGAAAGACCAAAAGACTAGAGCCAAAAGGGACATCACAAACATAAAGAAATGGTATCAGTGAAGAACACTACGCTTGACTGGATGACAGACAATGAGACAACTTAAATGAAATAGACAAATTCCTACAAAGACCAAAACCACTATTTGGAATTAAGGGAAATAAAGTTTATGACCTTTTCTGCAACAAGCAGCAACTACCTAGTAATGTTTGAACTTCCCTCAGAGAAAAGCTCAGGCTCAGAACATGGCCCCATTCAGGAACTGTGCCAATCAGTCAAAGAAAACTTAACACCAATCCTTTATAAACTCTTCCAAAACACAGCAAGGGCGAACACTTCCCAACTAATTCCATCAAGGTAGTAAACCCTTGACACAAAATCTAGCAGTCATCCTCCAAAAAGAAAATGATATACTAATGCTTCTTCTTAATACAGATGCAAAAATCTTAAAATGCTACCAAAAACAATTAGCAAACTATAGACAGAACTGTATACTATACTAGTGGCATTTAGCTCATAAAATTCAACATTTTTCTAACATACAAGCCTAACTAATCAAAATCATCATATAAATGTAACAAAGGATAAAAACCACTGTCCTATCTCAAAAGACATGGAAATATATTTGAGAAAATATCTTTCCTAATAAAAATGCTTAGCAAACAAAAGCCTTCTCTATTGTTTTTCTGTGCAAGTCCATAGCTAACATGACATGGCAGTCATGGAAAGGCAGGTCCTATTTGTGAAGGTCAAGACAAGGATATCTGCCCTCACCACTTCAGATTTTACTGAAGGCTATGCCGGGGCAAAAAAGAAGAAGAAACAAAAGACATCTAGATTAAAAAGAGGAAAACTGTCTTTGTTTGCATTTGTCATGATCTTCTATTTGTAGAAAAGCCTTAGTAATTTATTTTTAAGCCAAATTAAAATGAGTAAGTGCAGCATACATGCCAGAAACATGATCAATATAGAACAATCCTTTGTATTTCTAAGAACTATTCATAATAGTTAAAAATGCAATACTTAGGAATGAATATAATAAAAGAAATGCACAGTCTAGATACTGAAAACAACAAAAAAATACTGTTGAAAGAAGTTTAAGACTTGAATAAACAAAAAGTCATATCCTGTTCATAGATTGCAAAGTTTCTAGGATGGTAATATTTTATAAATGGGTCTATAGATCTGATATCACTCAATCCTATTTGATTTCTTTGTAGCTATTAAACAAACAGTCCTAAAACTCTTACAGACATTCAAGGAAATTTTACTTGCCAGAACATTTTTCAAAAAGGAGACAAAATTCGATTACTCACATTTTCTGATTACAAAACTTTCTGCAAAACTACTGTAACTGAGACAACATGAAACAGGCTTTGAGTGATCGAATACATCACTGGAATAGAATTATAAGTCAAAGAAGCATCTGTCAGGTTTATAACCCATTTATCTTTAACTGGGCTAGTAGTATAATGAGAAATGAAGAGTCATAACAAAATGTTGGAATCATGGGTATGTGTGTGCAAAAGAATGTTATTAGATCCTTTCTTCATGTCCTACATAAGCAACTCATAACAGGTCACAGGACAAAGTGTAAGAGGTAAAATTATAAAACATTTAAACTAAAAATTAGAAATAAATATCTGTTACATTATATTATGCAATGCCTTCTAAGAATACTAAGAGAATATTCCACAAAAATTAGCTAAATTACACTTTATTAAAATTAATGCTTCAGGGACTTCTGAGGATACCAATCAAAAGAAAATGAAAAACTAAAAATGTGAGAAAATATACTCCTGCAATATCTCTGATAAAGTCTTGACTGACATAGACATATAACTGCTATTGTGATTTAATAATAAAGGACAAAGCAAAAATGGGAAAAAGATTTGAACAGACTGTTCTTCAAAGAATACACAGATGGGCATTAAGAAAATGAACTGATACTAAGTGTCATTCACCTTTAGAAAAATGCAAACCAAAACTGTGGTCTGTCACTTTATTACTATAGCTCTGACCTAAAAAGAAAAAACAGGAAACAATAAGTGTGGGAAGAATGTGGGAAAACTAAGCCTTCCTCCACTGCTGATGAGAATTCGGCTCGGCTGCCTCTTTGAAAGACGGCTAGGCGGTTCGTCACAATACTAAGCATTACAAAAACTGAAGACAAAAGAAAAAATAGAAACAAACCTTATGTATATACTGGATGGGGTTGAAGGAAAGGTAGGGGAAGGGGAAAAAATAAGAATCAAAATACATCAGGTACAGGTACAAATTCTCAATGTTGAGCTTGATCACAATGTATTCCTAAAATGAACCACTAAATTCAATTTAAAAAGGAAACATACTAAGCATAGAGTTTTCATATAAAACTATTCCACTCCTGCATATATTCCCAAGGAAAAAGTGCGCATTCATGAAAATCTTGTTCATGAATGTTCAGCAGTATTTCCTGCAGCCAAGATGAAACAAGCCAAATATCCATCTATTAAATAAAACATAACTAAAAGCAGCATATCTCTATGATGAAATAAATATTATCTCTCTCAGAAAAGAGTGATGGACTAACACAGGCTGTAACATGCATGACCCTGAACATGTGTCATGTGTTATTCCATTCCTATTAAATGTCCACAATGGGCAGATGTGTGGAATAATTTACCTTAGGCTGTTGGGAGAGGCAGAGAAGCTTATGCTAATCATGGGTACAGGGTTTCTTTTTAAGGTGATTAAAATTTCCAAAATTAGTGTCTAGTGATGGTCGAACAATTCTGTGAAAACACTAAGAAAAACTTACTTTTGTCTTGTTATAATGGATATATAGCTCAACAAAGTGTAAAAAAAAAAACAAACAAGACAGAAACAAACTAGTCGAGACTTGCACTACTTAAGAGCTAACACGTTACCTGGACACATACTGGAGGATGCGGTATGGACCCATCGGCTGCCCGATGTCTGAGACAAAGGACTTTATAACCGAGTGCAGCAAAGAACGTGAGAATCATCACACCTGCTTCATTTCCGCCCCCTTGAGCTCCACAGGGTGAGGGGCGCGACATCCCTCAGAAAAGCAGCCCTAAGCTCAGGACGCCTGAGACTGATCGCAGGCACTGCCTCTGCCTGCCACGCCTTCGATCTGGAGGGGCGCGCTACTGTCGTCTCCCCGCAAATCTCCCCTTCGCTCTGGAGGAAGGCATTTGGAAAGGCTTCCAAAGCTAATTGCTGTGCAAACGTATTTAAAAAGCTAGATATAAATCAAGAGCAAGTGGTGCTTTCTAAACACCCATGAAGAAACGTAAGAGGCTCAGAGTTACTTATAAGCTGTTGTTTGCTCTGCTTTTTCCATGTCAAGAGAAACAGCTAAAGGCAAATCTAGAAGGAGCCACAGAGAAACGCCCCAAACACTTGCATTTTCAGCAAACCAATAGGTAAGGTGGATGGAGGATCATTACACAGAGTGAGGAAGGACGAAAGGGAGAATCCTGACAGTTTGGAGAAACGGCTTGCAGAGCTGAGTGGGTCCCGGGGACGTGGACTGGGAGGCCTCTGAGAAGCCGGTCTGGGTCATGGCTTTACTCCCTGCCTGAGCACGTTGAAAAGCTATTTTAAAATGTTATCTAACGTTTATGTCCATGTCCAATGAAATGCATCCGCTTTCAAGTAATGACACGGTATGCCAACACCTTACCTGTCTTGGGATGACTTCTGTTTAAAAAGTCAAATCACATCACACAGTTGGAAGGGTGTGGATCACAGAGGCTCTGTTGTCTTGAGGCTGTTTGTTATTGAGCCATTGAGCACAGTATGGAGAGTCCTCAGGCATTTTAATGACAAAAAAATGCCACATGGTCCAGCAATCCTACTCCTGAGTACATAGATATTCCGAGGAAGTCCACTCAAATGACTGGCTCTGAGAGATATCTGCACATCCTTGTCTATCGCAACAGCATTGCTAAAAGCCCAGACATAGACACAGTCTAGGTGTCTGTGGCTGGATGAGGGGCTGGCGAGATTCAGTCACATGTTGCAACATCGTTCACCCCGAATCAAGAAGGACATTTCTGCACTGACACCATGGGTGAATCTAGGGGACAATGCGGTAAGGGCGATGCGGTGAGGCACACGTAGACGAGTACAGCACGATCTTGTTCATACAAGAAATCAATAAAAGTTGGACTCGGAGAAGCTGAGAGTCAGACAGCGGCTATCAGTGGTTGAGACAAATGAGGCACTGACTCTGAGTCACAGCCACACGCTGTATATCGTACAATAGTATATTGTGTGCTGTGTACAATGTGCGGTGTATTGTAGACTTAGTAACAGGGATCTGCGGTGGTGTCAGCACACGGGAGGAGGCAGCCGTATGAGGTGAGCCTGGTGGTGGTGAACATTCCCACAAGGAGTCATCACACCATACGCCAAATAGCCCAAGGAGTGCCTAAAGACAAAGTGAGAAGTACCACAGGAAAAACACATGAATATCTGGAGAGATTAGAACATTTTATGATGTTAAATATAAACTGTGCTAAAACCAATACTACTTACAAATGGAAAGTAACTTCTTCAGGTAATACAGTCCATAAATTTACTGTATATTTTAATAGATCTTTTTCTTATTGCATAACAGCTTCGGCTTCAGAACATAATAAAAAGACAAGATTATCACACACGTAGACACAAATGCAAAGATTATCACACAAGACAGCATCAAATAAAAACACCAGAAATTTAGCCTATTTCCTTCTAGACTATTCTTTATGCAAAAACGCCTTTACACACCCATGATTAGCTACCTGTTTTAGAAAACAGGAAAAATTTTTCATGCTACTGCACGCTTTGTCAGGACATAATCCCGCACTTCCTCCGTTGAGTTAAAGGGCCCCTGTAGCTATACACTTCCGTTTTCCCTCAACGAACAGCTTTGTGATCCTTTTCCACACTTATTCTTTTCTATTCAGAAATAAATCTTCACTTGCAATACAATAAAACACTTTTTAACATCCAGAAAAACTATGGGCTACATTTATAGCTCTCTTTGTTCTAGACCGTCTTCATGGTTTGTAATAGAAATCATCACGTAGAAAAATCCATGAATTTATCACATAGACATCATAAACACCAATAGCTTTAAAATATTTCGGTTTAAATTATATGAACAATCTTATGAATTTCTTTGAACAGAGTGAGGTTCCTATGAATAGCTACAGCAAGCTAATAATGTTTTCTCTCAAGTGATTGCAAAGAAAAACAATAGCCCTTTCCATGTATCCAAGTGCAAAGTGTGTCTGCCACCCACAAAGAGACCCTTTCCTACCCATGTCCGTGGCGTCAGCCAGGGTGCCCGCATTTACAGAGCTGCTTAATTAAACCAATGATCACAGAGCAATCCCGAGTTCTTATTACAGTCCTTCCCTTTACTTGGCAATGCTCAGAATTTACATCCTCTTGGCAATTAGAGCTTCCAAACAGTGTCTAAAGCCTTTTATATCTGGTTTTCATTAGCTCATATTAAACCATTCATTGGCTTATTTTCACTTGAGTGAGCCCTCTCATAAACTCTGGTTAGACATCACGGTGATAAGGGCACATGAAAGGAAATGAATTAATACATCAGCAAAAACACTGCCAAGATGGCTGTCATAAGACATTTTATTATCCCGTGGATAAGCCTGCTACTCATCCAAGAGATATATCACCATGAGCAGATGAGGACTCCACGCAGCTTCAAGGATGAAGTGAAGAAAAGAAGAACAGGTTCTGCCTCCACTCGTGGAAGCCGGTGTGTAGTCAGCAAGTCTCTCCAGAGACGCATAATTCAGTGGGCAGCTTCCCAGTATCATACAAGTTCCCGTTAATGCACTTGCAATTAAGGGTTTTACGATACTTTACTATTTAAAGTCATAATTTCAGATTGGGACAGAGGCTGCTGTGTGACTGTGTATGTGTGTACACACCCGTTTGTGCAAGAGATTTTTAACCTAAAAAACAGTGAGCACAATTTTGGTTTATTGTGTAATAAGGCTATATGTATATTACAGAAATGCACACATTTTATATTTGAGAGCATAAGTATAAATAATTTAGTAAAAATATACTTTATAATATTTTATTCACAGGACTTTTAAAAATATACCTAAAACTCTACTTATTTTTTCTATAGAAAAGAAGATATAATGTCCACATGATTTTATAAATCTAAATCACTTGTTACAAAGGCAGTCAATCATAAAGATGATTTATGCAATGAAATTAAACATAAAAATAAAAGAATCAATTTTAAAATTCTAAACACAAATAAAATAAATGAACGAAGGTTTTTGTTGATCATTGGCTGTCTAACGATGCCTGGGCACAACCGGAAGCTGCAGGCACACAGACGCGCAAGTCCACACACAACACCCGCAACCATCCCCGCTACATAAAATACAAAACCTGCTTTGGATGACTAGATCCCAGTTATGGAGATGGCACCAGGGCACCGTACTCAAGTTTTCAGGGATAAACTCATCCTCTACAAATGCCAAAAGCTATGCTGTGTAAGAATATCAGTCTCAGGGACTGTAAGTCAATTCCTGGTGAGAATAAACTGAATTGTCAACACGCTTGGCATGACCGTTTCCTGGAATAACAGTGAAACTCACTTCAGCTGTGTCTGTGTTAAGCACAATTCTGGATATCTGTGTGGGGCGTGCAGCTGTGGCCCTGGGTGCCATCTCTGGTGCCTGGCCCTTTTTCTCATCCTCTGCTCCTCTGCCTGGCTTCGCAGCTATAGTGAGCTAAGGAGCTTTGCCGACCACACACGTCCACCGTGCAGTTCCTCCTGGGAGCCAGCCAGCAAAGACAGAACCCTCTGGAACCATGGGTCAAAGTAAACCTCGCCTCTGTTGGGTTATGGGTCTTGGATAGTTTCTCCTGCCGTCAGAAAGCTGACCACTACATGAAGTAAGGTTGTTCCTGTGACTGTACCCGATGATGTGGTTCAGTCTTTGGAACTAATGTACACAAGTTATAAGGACCTGTTGCTTAGTTCACTAAAAGCTATGCACTTTGGTTGATATATCGACTATAACAAAGAACTAGACTATTTTGCCTATATACTAAGATGTTTTATTTGATTAAATTTAAATGTTGTAGACTAAGTTTGTGGTGGAGGTAATCTTAAGGCAGTCCAAAATTCAGGCTGTGGCATTGTTACTGCTGGCCACTTTTACTTAGATTTATTGTGAGAATTGGGAGCAAAAAAGGAGAGCATAAAGATTTGAAAAATTTAAACTCTGGTTAGAAAGGAACACCACACAAATTTGGAGCAAAAGAAGGTGCAGTTGCTGAAGAGATAAACGTAATTAAGAAGAAACCAGGTGTTTTGAACCAGGGGCAAGAAGAAAAATGCTTTGAGGGCATCTCAGGAATCCGTGAGACCTCAGTCACTGCAGACCCCAGAGTGCAAAAATGTAAACCTTTCCAGAGAAGGGCACCACGGGGAACCTTCTCAAAGAGTACCCCAGCTCATCGGCAACCGAGATTCACTTCCCTGGGCCCAGCCACCCTCAACGTGCGATCGGACAATGTGGCTAATGGTTACATTTAAAAAATGTATCACAGTAACAGTCATATTGCCATTAAGCCGCTTCATAACATTCCCCTTCACTCTGAACACAGGTATCTCATTATTATTGCAATTTTCTGAAGCGCTTCTGGTGGTCCTCTTTAGTTGTGTTGCCAGGGCTGCCGTGGTGTACCAAAGTGATTCGATATATTCACATTAATGTATTGAATGCCGTTTTAAGTCTGAACAAGAGCCACAAGTTGCACGGTGCCATGTCTGCAAATGTCTGCATTGATCACAACTACAAAAGACGCCCACGAAAGAGAGCTTCCACAGAGGCCTTTGAAAAGCGGCAGGAGTGATGAGGTAATTATGTTCAAAGGAAGGGGTCATGCTTGGAGGAGGGATTAAATGCAATGTGTCTTGTAACGTAATAATTTTAATTAATAATTCTTGAAAACAAACATTCGCCAAAATTTTAATAACGTACTGTCTGCACACAGACTCTTCAGCCCTGATTCCCAGAGGCCTGGCTACTGCTCACACAAGCCGCAGACGTTAGTGTTATCCCATGATGCCTTTCAGGCGTGCAGAATGCAGGGTTTGTGGGGTCCTGAGGCATGCACTTAGATTTCAGAGGAAGCCCTGGGAGGGAGGCCAGGCAATTTTTCTCAAGAGAGTGGAGAAAAGAAGCCATGGAAATGCAGTTGAGGTGACAGTGGAGAGCCCAGGAAGTCAGAGGTGCCACGGACATGAGATTTCTGGCCTGGGAAACTGCAGGAGCCGGTGAGGCCAGCGCGAGAGGGAAGCCATGAGGACTGCAGCCCGCAAGGCCACGCGTGTCGGGCCGCTCAAGCCCTCTGGAGCCACACGTCACTGCCATGCGCCCTGGAGTCGGGCGTGGGGCTGTAACCCTTCGGATTCGCCCTGCTGCATTTCAGTCTCGCTTTGGTTTGACTTCATTCTCGAACAGAATAATGAGGGACCCTAACACGACCCGGATTTGTGCTGGGCTTCTGTCAGCTCTCTCGTCCGCGCTGGTGTGGGTCACCTCACCTGATTATATTGTCCTTTTATGCAAAATGCGTGCCACCCTTTATCTATTCTAAAGCCCAAATTCATTTGTCTTGCTTCAAATACCACAGCCACATTTCCTCTTAATATTCCTTTGATCCTCTTTCTACTCTTTATGCTCTTGCTAAATGTGGTCACATAGGAGCCATCGAATTGTCTCTCCTTCAGAACTCTTGTAGATTGTTTCTGTGAGCTCCAGCGCCGGGTGCCCCGATCCTGATTTCCAAGCCCAGGGCACATATTCTGTTACCTCCTCTTCCCCGAGAAAGAGATGCCAGGAGGAAACTAGATATGCAAGACATTATTTTTTCAGGAAATGCAAAACTAGTCAAAGTAGTAAAAACTCCAGATGACCTAGAAGAGAAGGGTAGGAAGGCTTGACGTGTGTGAAGATGATGGAGAAGAAGGAGGGTCCGTGGGAGGGTCACACTGCGTCAAAGCTCTGCACGGGTCTCATCTAGCCAAAGACGAAATCTTCAGCTCCAATTCTCTTATGAGTTGGTTTGCACTTTCACGTCTCCTGGGAATGAGTCAATATTCAAGCCCCCACTGTATCTTGAACACCCCCAAAGTTCGTATTCTGAAACTTAATTCCCAAGGCGGGACCTTGGTAGACGGCCTGGCCGCTCTGCCTCTGTGAGTCGTGCTGCCTCTTGCACAAGCCGCAGAGGCTCTGACCCTCCCGCCGTGGCACAGCCCTGGAGGACGTGTCCTTGGAGGCAGATGGTTGGCACGCACCAGGCTCTAGAGGTGGCGGCCCCTTGAACGGGACTTCCTGTCTTCCAGGATTATGCGAAATAAATCTCATTGTTTAAAAGCAGACAGTTCCTGGCATTTTGCTGAGACGTGTACCTGGGCTAAAACCCACGGCCAGGCGATGCTGATAAAATCGATGGAAGGATCCGTGGTTTGGATCAGCACTGGATCCCGGTGCTCAGTGGAAGCAGCTCCCGGTCAGCCTCCCTCGGGCGCCAGTTCAGGGAAGCATGTCAGGGCCGCAGCGCCAGCTTCCATGCCACTGCCACGCGGCTCCGCGGCACGGCTCTGGGGTCCCTCAAGAAATGCGCCACTGTTGGGGCTGGGGGGTTGGCACCTACCTTGGAAGCACCAGGGCCTAAGTTCAATCCCCAGTGCTGAAAGAAAGAAAGAGAGAGAGAGA
>PVIC010030099.1:0-22114 GCA_004025085.1 Thryonomys swinderianus
AGTAGGAATTACGTTGTTGAAAAACAGTGGCTATTTCCTTGTTCACATAACTGAAGTCGTAACATCCTACCTTTCCTAAAGCCTAGAACCAGTGCACTCCCTCATACTTCTGAATTCTGTGTAGAAATCCAATCTGTTTTTTCGTTCAATATAAGATTGTATCAGTGTACTGTGGGCAGGGTACCATCGTACAGATTGTAATATACAGATGAAGAACAGTGAGCCCTGAACTCAGCTGCTTGTACTCTGGTTGTGGAAGTGCTGCTAAGTGTCTGCGTGAGCAGTGGCCCTTTGCAGGTGCAGTTCCTCCTGCAGTACAAGAGTGACTTTTAATATCCCTCAGGCCTACTTTAAATATCTTCTCCTGCATAAAACCCTGGTTATCTAATCTGAAGGTTCTCTGCTCCTACAAACCACGCACCATGCTTTTTTTTTGGCTTATTTCACGGTAATTATCACTAGCTAAAGTGCTTTAGATTATTAATTTATTTATGGATTTATTTCATTGTCCTCACCTATCTCTACCCTGGGCCCAGGTGGGAGCTGCAGAGTAGAAAGATGACATCATTCTAATGTCTCCTGAGTTCTGGTTTATTTCTTGGAAACCATGTCCTTTACAATTTATGGAGAGAAATAATGTTTGCATATTTTAAGCTATTGTCACACGTAGAATAACAGCTAATGTGTTTGTGTATTTCAAATATGTATCTACATATATTTATGTTTTAAAGGGTAATAAGAACTTCTAAATTATCTTTACATTTGGCTTTTAGTTGTTTTCCATGAAACATTTTTTTTTATGAAATCTTTTGAGGGTCAACTTTAAGACCATGTTCTAAGTAGCTTAAAAGGAAACAAAGCAGTTTTTCTGCTCTAAAAATAGAGCCCTGTACACTCTACACATAGTTTCATATTATTTAAAATGAAGTTAGCATTATTAAATGACAAATGTTTTCCGCAGGATATGTTACATGAATTTTACCTCAAATTTTTGATAGACATAATTCTTTACTTGTAAAATGTTAGAAATTGTGTCCTTTCAAGTAAAGAAAACTGTTACAATTTTGTTGAAAATTGCTTTTCTATTACCTTAGAAAAATTTGTGTAATTGTATCTAGCTCTTATATTCTTTGGGAATGAAACTTACTATCACCAGAGAGTCCTTCATTTCTTCTGAAAAGTGCTTTTTCTTCCTGCAGACTATTGCTACTGCATGAAAATTAAAGAATGACCAGCAGTTTCTGCATAGATTCTTCTCTGGTGTCAGAGAGGCTGCATAGGACATTCTGTTAGTAGAAAGATGAATAACCATAACTTTAGTAAATGCATCATTTTTAAATGTGACATGAAAGAAATGAACAGAATTTTAGTTTAAAATACAGTACTCTTATTCATAAAGGTAACGATTTTGTTTTTATCACAGTTAATATGGTAAATATCATTTTATTACTGATATGTTTTGTGCTATGATATGATACATTCATTTGTGAAAATTTATTTGGCTGCATTTAGGAGTTCTTACTTGACATTCCTTTATGAGGTAAACTGAGATAGATTCTTCCTTATAAGGGAAAATTCATTTTGAAATAAATATTTGCGATTTTGGAAATATTACATGCATAAAAGAAGTTTTTAACTTATACCAAAAAGTATGGAGCATTTATCTATCATGTAGTAGGAATTTAGCTTGTCTAATTGAATTATTTCAATTTTCACATCACAAGAACTGCTCAACTACTGAAATTACAAAGAAAATGACTCCAATTTGAATGTGAAAGAATACTTAAAATTTTTACATTATCATCACAGATCTTAACGTATTATCTAAAATGATAATAGCAATGATGAGTCCATGTCTTTTTCTGGTCTGTTGGTGATTTGCATGAAATTCTTTCCTGATAGTTATGTTTAATGTGGTTACATACACACAAAAGAAAAGTATAAGGACAAGAGTACATGTTTCCTGATCCCAGGCTCAAGATATCATGATTAGAGAATATATTATCATTTTTGACATGTACCTATGTACCTATACAACTTTTTAACATTTAAAACTCTAGAATTGGTTTTGCTTCACATGAATTTCTTTGTTTCAGAGATACATGATATATATAGTAAATATGTAGATATATACATATATAATTTACATATAAATTATATATAAATTATACATAATTTTTTGAAACAGGGTCTCGCTTTGTATTCAGGTTGACCCTGAACTCACTATGTAGCTCAAGCAAGCCTCGAACTCAGCAATCCTCCTGCCTCTGTCTCCTGAGTGCTGGGATTCCAGATTTGAGCCACCAAGCCCAGCATTACACAATATATGTTTTTGAGACAATACTTTTCAGATCTTTGAAACGTGTTAGGAAAGGTTGCTGTTTCTCTGTGTTATATTTTTATTTATCAATGTAAACTTATTCGTGGAAAAGTGAAGTAAAAATCAGACACTCTTCTAATTGCAGGTTTTCTGTTAACCCTATAAACCTCATTTTCTTGATGTAGTGGCAAACATCTTTAGATTGAAAGAGATTAAAATGATTATGTAGTTTTAGCACCAATTAAAGAGATTATTTAATTCTATACTATGTTATAATTTGGTTATTATTTAATTGAGATCGACAAAAATCTTTGCATCTTCTGTTAGCTACCACCCCATAACTGTAGTAGAACTCAGTAGCTTGAAACAATGACCATGTGTTATTAGTGATGGAAGCACCTGCGCTTTTATGCTTCCTGTAAAGGCTGAGTTGTGTAGGTAATTTTGCTGCCCTTAGCTAAACTCATACACGTATTTGGTACTGGCTGCCTGTATCATGATCTAGGGCAGCTTTGTCTTCAACAGCTGGCCTGTCCTCCCTTTAGTCCTTCAGTCTCTATCAGGGTAGTTTGGGTTTCTTCACATACAAATGGAAAGATCTCTAAACAGGGAGGAGTAGAAGGATTCACAGTTTCTTGTGACCTGGGTTCCATCATTTCTGCTACAATTTCACAACATCAGTTGTGTTCAGTAAGTAGAGAAAGTAGATTCTATCCTTGGATACGAGAGAAGCTGCATGGTAGCGTGGCTAAGGTCTGAACATAGAAGGTGAAGAATGTGTTGAATTTGTTACCCACCTAGCGATGGTAAACATTCCTATCCCAAAAGCAAAATATACTCATACCTAACCGAGTTCCCCAGAAGTGTAATCTGGGTTTAGCATCATTCTAGTACTTCATAATTGCATAAAGTTCTGAGTGGCTCATCAGATGCATCTCCAAAACAGGAAAATGGGAGATAATGGCTAGTTTCTCTTCCACAGTAATTCTAGATCCATGCTGGGACAATGGCATCAAGTTCTTAATGACAAAAGTAGGAACATTTCTTGAGTAAGTCCTGCCTCTGCTTCCCAGAAGTCACCTCCCAGTGCACTACTTCCCATGACACACTCCGGGCTCATGGCTGTGCTCACCATGATGGCTTTGGCAAACCATCGTAAGTGGGAAGCCCAAAGGATGCTTTGACTTGGAACAATTTAAGACTTTTTTGTTACATGTTTTGGTCATTTTACTTTGAAAATAAGTACCTTGGAATAATGTGTTTATATTACTGCTCACAAATCTGTGGGGCAGATGGGCAGGTTCTGCAGGTGTGCAGTAGTTTCGATTGATCTTGACCAATTAGTCAAGTAGCCTGCACCTCCTCAGGAGGACCACCATCAGATTACTTTTCTGTTAGTGCTCTGTGCACATCTGGAAGGTGTAAGGCACAAATAGATTTTGAAGTTCACAGGGAAAACACAGTCTTGACTGCCACAGCTGGTTGCTGCAGCTAGCTCCGTTTCTCTGAGCTTGCTCTTGAATCTCTCCAGTACCCTGCTTTAGTGGCAAACTTGTAGTTAGAGTAGTGGAATAGCGTGGTGGCAGCCTCAGTTCCTAGCAGTGCATTCAAACACAAATTTCTTAAAATGTTTTGCTGATTTAATAGTTAAATGTCCAAACAAAGAAATAAGCTACAATACTTTTCTTCTCACAGACTCTAAACAACTTGTACAAGTTTGATAATGATGCAAACTTGGAAATTATGAAGAATCTCATGTAAGAGAAAATAAGTGGAGAATGTTCAGTCTATGACTGTATAAGATTAAAGGGCTTAGTTAAATGTATGGTAGATATAGTGAAATAGAAAAGTATTCAAAGGGAAAAAGGCTAGGGCTAAGTAAAAGAAGCGAAAGAAAAATTGTGATCATAAAAAAAGGGGGAACAAAGCTTACATAGGGGATGAGGAGTTGTAGGGTGGGCAAGGGAATGGGGGAAAAAAAAGAGAATTAAGTCATGTCATGTCCCAGTACAGATTCTTAGTGTTGATAGTGATCATGATGTGTATATAAAATGTATAGTAAAATCAATTAAAATAAAAAAGATTACGGGGCTTAGACTTTAAAGCTTTAGAAAGAGTAGTACTCTTAATATTTTGAAATGGGAATACCATTAAATAAATATTTGGAAAAGAGTTGCATGTTAGTAATATATTAGAAGAAGCAAATACAAATGTGTCAAACATGAGCTTTCTTTATGTAGAAATTAAAGCACACATAAACCATAACACCTCATTAATTTGTCCATTAATTCATTTAGTAAGTTTCTGTTGAATGCATTAATTGCTGAGCATTGTTCAAAGAGGAACACAATACAACTTAAAATTCCTGTTGCTTTTAAAGAATTTTAAGTCTACAGAATAGAGAACTATTTATTAAATGTCTAAAATAAATATGGTACATAAAAAGAAGATCTTCATAAATCAGCATTGTAAATCATGAGACATTAATTATTAGGGAAATAATATCCTTAGAATTTTAAAATTATTATAAAATATGTTAATTGTAAATAGAACTAGCTTACCCATTGTCACATAAATTAGGAAAACTAAAGATTGGACAGATACTTTTATGTAAAGCAATCAAGTTAAATGTTTATTTACTGGTTCGAAATTAAATGACAAATGTGAGAAAGTGTTCACTATTATTGAGCATCTAGTGCATATGTGATGTCACCTTTGCACTAAACCAAAATAGATTATTATAATTCAAGTCAGTATCATTTCAAGTACTTCAAGATTGCAGAATAATCCCTGGGTGAAGAATGGGGAACTATTTTAAAACTGTGTCTCAGGGAGACCAATTGCTATTACGCTCTTTTTTTATTTTGTAGGGCTAGAATTGTATACATCGAATTGCATGTATATATACAATATGAATATATGGTTTATTTTCTTCACTTTTTCTTCTGTCTCTTTATCTTTTAACCTCTTTCCTTTCATACCAGTACCTTTCATATTCATCTCACTGTTTTTTGTTCCTTTTCTTATTACTCATTTTTTTTTTTTTTTTGAGACAGGTTCTCGCTTTTTAGTTCAGGCTGGCCCTGAGCTTACTATGTAGCCCAGGCAAGCCTCGAACTCAGCATCCTCCTGTCTCTGCCTCCTGACTGCTGGGATTACAGGCATGAGCCACCATGCCCAGCTATTCATTTTTTTTTAAAACTGGGAAGATTTTTCCTTCTTGCTCAACTCTTATCACTTTATCCTCCAGTTTTTGATTTTTACTTTCCTTCTGTCTCTGTCTCTCTCTCTCTCTTTCATGCTTTCTTTTCACCCTGAAATATCTGTCAGCACACTGATTATTTCTTTTTGGATAGAGTAATAACATTCCAGTTTATGTTCATTCTGAATTAATAAAATATGTAGTAGCTATTAGTGCAAACAATTATGAACTGGCTTACAGAAAAAGAAAATCCTTGAGGATGTTTTCACACCATAAATACATGCTAATTAGGCTTGTATGAAGGTGTACTTTCAAAGAGAAATAAGATTCATAATGAAGTTTAGATGACTAGTGAGAATCTTAATATCCTATTTTGATACTTAAATCATTTTTAAGTTTCTAGCATAAATCTGAGTAACTAAATCAATAAACAGTAATTTAAGAGGAGCATTAACTTTCTGTATGATACTTTCCATTGTTATATAAAAACTTTTTAAAATTAATAGGCAGTATTATTCAAATCAGTTTAACAGATTTCGGCCCCTACTGGATGTGAGCTTTTAGCTCCTTCAATTCGAAAAAAAAAATAATTAAGATCTTCTCTGTTTCCTTTCTCAAAGGAGGACTTCATAGAGAGGACACATCAGTTTTAATGGAAATAATGAAGGTAGATGAGTTGTATTTTTGTCCAGACCAAGAAGGATGAAGAGATTGAGAGGAAACAAAAAAGGAAAAAAATATAAATTAAGAAGGTCATATTGTGCAATTAAGAAAAACATTGCTCGTATGTAGGAACAGTAAGTGGGAGATAAACTACTGCTTCATTAATTTGCTCATCTAACATTTATACATTATCCAGTTAGCTGGGTTCTGTGGCAGACAGAAGGGATGCATAAAAGAACACAATGTGGATACTAGTCTGAAGGGAATTTACAAGGAAGGTAAATGTGCAAATAAACTGTTTTAATCAAAGGCAGCAAGAGGAAAATAAGGCACATTAGAGATACTGTCTTTTCATTCTCCAGATGATAATGAAATACATTTATTGCTGGGTGTTAACGAACACAAGTAAATATTTATTGAATGTTTGCTATGTTACAAATGTTTTCCTAGACTTTCTATATGCTTAATATTCTTTGGTACTCATAACAATGGTATGAAATACAAACTTTTAATTTCATTTATAGATTAAGAAATTGATCCTGCCAGAAGAAGTTGTGACTTGTCATAGAATTAATAAGTGCAAGAATCAGGTCCATTTGGCTTTTGAGAAGGCACTATTTCTACTGTCATATTTGAACAACCTGAGGTTAATTTGACAGGTTTTTCAATAGTTTTTTAAATATTCAAATTTAATTTGAAAACACAGTCATTTTGATAAGTTAGTTATATTATTTTGTTCATTTCTAAAATTTACACGTATGTAGTATATAATAATCACAATCCTTGCGAAGAGTTGGTACATGTACATAACATGGCTCAGTTCTTTTTCCATTCACTTTCCTCTTCCCTTCTTTTCCTCCATTTTTTGCCTTCTTCCTACTTGCAAGAGATATCAGTACTTTCTCTTATCTATCTTTTATTTGGTTCTTTATTTATATTTTGGTTTCCTTTATGGGAAGTCATGTGAAATTTAAACTTGTGTGTCTGATTTGCTTCATTTAAAATGATGGTCTCAAGGTGCATCTATTTTTCTAAAAATGACTCATCCTTCTTTGTAGCAGAAGAGTACTCCACTGTATATAAAAACAGAACATTATTCATCTTTTTTTTTCATTTTTTTGTTTTTTGAGGCAGGGTCTCATTTTGGAGTTCAAGATGGTCCTATACTCCCTGTGTACCTGCGCTAGCCTTGAACTCTTGGCAGTCCTCTAGTCTCTGCCTCTTGAGTGTTGGGGTTACAGGCATGTGTCACCACACCCCAAAATTTTATCCATTCATCTGTCGATGGGTGTATGAGACACTTCCAAGTTTTAACTGTTATCTTAACTGTCATAAAGGCAAACACACTGGGAAAAAGTGTATGTTTTGAACATACACGTATCACGGAAATAAGATGTCTTCACCTCTTTCAGAAAGATAACAAAAAGGGAATAACTGGTCAAATGGAATTTGTAATTTTAGTTTTGTGAAAAATTTCCATATTGATTTTCATAATGTTTCTACCAGAACTAGTTTACATTTTGAACACATTGTAGAAGGGTTCTTTTCTCTCTAGAGCATCACTTACATTTATTACTTGGTTTCTTGCTAATAGCCATTCTTTGTGGAGTCAGATGGAGTCCCAGTGTTGATTATTTGCACTTCTCTAATGGCCAGACATGTTGAATTTTTTTTTCATGTGCTTAATGGCCATTTGTGCTTTTTATTTTGAGAAATACCTGTTCATTTCAGTTTCTGAGTCTTTATTTGAGTCTTTCATTTTGAGGGGCTTAAGGTTTTTTTTTGTTGTTGTTCTTGTTATTGCTGTTGTTTTTGAGACAGGGTCTTGTGTTATAGTTCAGGCTGGCCCTGAGCTCACTATGTAGCCTAGGCAAGCCTCGAACTCAGCAGTCCTCCTGTCTCTGCCTCCCGAGTGCTGGGATTACAGGTGTGAGCCACCATGCCCGGCACTGTGGTATGTGGTATTGATTGCTGGTGGGAGTGAGTCACTATGCCCAACATTGTATATGGTTACCGGGGATTGAATTTAGGACCTTGTGTTTGCGAGGCAGGCGCTGAAACCACTGAGCTAAATCTCCAGCCTGATCTTAAGGTTTTGTGTTCTTTTTCTAATTATTAGTCTTCTGAGGTTTAACTGAAAAATTATTTTTCATACTCTGTAGTTTGTCTCTTTACTTTATATCCGTTGCTACGCAAAGACTTATTTAATTGATATGATCCCATTTGTTGATTCCGGTTGTTATTTCTTTTGCGACTGGGTATGGTTCAGAAAGTTCTTAGCTATACTTATTTCTCCAAGAGTTGTACTTATTTTATCTCCCAGCAGATTATTTGTATTTTGACATTTAGATCTTTGATCCATTTTAGGTTTAATTTTGTGCATGTTCAGATACATGGATTTAGATTTAATCTTCAGCATGTAGATTGCTAATTTTCTCAGCCCCAATTACTAAAGAGATGATCTTCTTTATAGTGTGTGTTTTTGGGCCCTTTGACAAAGATCAGATAGGTGAATGTGTGTGGGTATATTTCTGGATTCTCTGTTATATTACATTGATCCATGTGTCTTATTTTTGTGGCAGTGTCACACTATTTTTATTACTATAGCTTTGTAATATAATTGAAATCCTGGAATTGTGATGCCTTGTGTTTTGCTTTTTGTGAAGGATTACTTTTGCTTATCTTGGGTCCCTTCTGGTTTCATGTGAATTTTGGGATTGTTTTCCCTATTTCTGTGAGGAATGCTGTTGGTATTTAGATCAGGATCACATTAAACTTGCATATCAATTTTAGAAGTACGGTCACTTTGATAGTATTGATTCTGCCTACCTAGGGACCCTGGATATCTTTCCCTTTCCTGATGTCTTATTTGAGCTTCATTTTCACGATACTGCAGTTTTTGTTGTAGAAGTATGGTACTTCCTTGGTTGTGCATTTACCTTTTCTTGATGCTACTGTGAATGGTAACTATTTCCTGATTTTATTTCATAGTGAGTTCATTGTTGGTGTACAGGAATACCATTGATTTTTATGTTTTGCTTTCGTATCCTGATATATTGCTAAATTTGACTATTACTTCCAGGAGTCTGTAGCTGGAATGTTTTGGGTCTTCTATGTAGAAGATCATCTCATTTGCAACTAGTAATATTAAGGCTTCTTTTTCTGTGCCTATCCATTTTCTTTCTTTTTCTTGCCTGAGTGCTAAATAATCTGGCTAATGTTTTAAGTGCTGTATTTAATAGGAGTGGTAACAGTGGATATCTTTGTCTGTTCTTATTTTATGTTATTTTATTTTTTGGCAGTACCAGGGATTAAACAGCCCTTATGCTTCCAAGGTAGATGCAGTATCATGGGAGCTAAATCCTTGCTTGTTCTTGATTTTAGAGAGAAAACTGTGTTTTCTCCCTTTTAATGTGGTGTTGGCAGTATTTTTGTCATATTTGCCTTTATCAGGAAAGGAAAGTCCTCTATATGTATTTTCTTTAGTGTTTTTGTTATGAATAGATGTTGTCAAAGGCCTTTTCTCTTGTCCTGAAACTATTGAGATGATCACCTTTTTGTCTTTGCTTATGTTTGTGTGATGTATTATATTTACTTGTTTGCATATGTTGAACCATCCTAGCATTCCTAGGACAAAGCCTGCCTCTTCATGTTATATAACCTTTTTAATGATTTGCTGTATTCTGCTAAGAGCATTTTCTTGAGGATTTTTACGTCTTTATTCATTAAGTAGATTAGCATGTAGTTCTGTCTTTTGGTTCGTCCTTGTCTGGTTTTGAAATCAGGAAATTATTAACTTCCAGGAATGAATTGTAGTGATCATTTTTTCAATTTTATTGAAGCACTTGAGGAGTATTGACTTAGATGTTTCCTGTCATTGTAGAACACAGAGGCAAATCCTTTATGACCTAGGCTTTTCCTAGTTCATAGGTTTTTGTTTTTGCTTCAGTTTTATTGCCTGCTATTGGATTGTTCAGGGTTTTAGAATCACCATTCACTTTTGGTTATTTACATGTATGTAGGAATTTATCCATTTCTTCTGAATTCTCCTCTTTATGGCAGCTTTTCACAGTATTTTCTAATAACCTAGATTTTGATAGTGTCCATTATGACTTCACCTTTTTATTTATAATTGATTTGTGTTTTCTCTCTTTTCAAAGTAATATTGACTGTGGATTTTTTCCATTTTTACTTTTTCAAAGAACCAGCTTTTTCATTCATTGATTCTTACTGATTTTTTTTCAGTCTCAATTTTGTTAATTTTTGCTCTGATCTTTATAATTTCTTTCCTTGTACAAGCTTTGGGTTTGAATTGTTCTTACTTTTCCTTGATCTTGAGATCTTTATAGGATACATTCTAAGCAGGTGATATTGAAGTTCTATAAACAACGTGTTGAAAAGAAATAAACAAGAAAAGTAATCTGAAGCTAAGGATGAGAAGATTCAGATAATTACTTATGAAGTTTTAATCACAAAGCAGTTTTTAAATATTAAAAACTATGAATGAAATCAGAATGAAAGCTGTGAAGAATAACTGATCAATTTCATTTCTTCTACCACCAATTTTATGTCATTATCTTTTCTTTCTTTCTTTTTCTTTTTTGAGACAGGATCTCACTTTGTAGTTCAGCTGGGCTTGAGTTCACTATGTAGCCCAAGCAAGCCTTGCACTCAACAATCATCCTGCCTCTGCCTCCAGAGTGCTGGGATTACAGGCATGAGCTATTTAGTTATTTCAATACCCTTTCATTTCTCTTTTTTTGCATGTTTGTGTAATATATATATATATATATATAATATATGTAATATATATACATATCAGGGATAATATAAATATATGTAATATATATATCAGGGATAATTTTTCCATTAAATTTTATTAGAAGAATGAATTGTTAATTTTAAATTTTATTAGAATTATAAGCAGAAGTTTAAATATATTTTCATGTTGCTGTATTATTTTTACTTCACAATAAATTCATCTCTTGATTACTGATATTATTACTGTGTTTTTCCCTGTTGATTTTGGAAATTTATTTTGTATATATGTGTTTTGAAAATGCTTTTTTTTCTCCTGTGGTTATTTTTCCCCTTGTGCTTCTTCTTCTTCTTTTTTTTTTTTCCTGTTTAAAACTGACAACTCCATGTTTGCCTTAACACAGATGTCTAGATTCATGATCTAGGTGCATATCTTAGACTAGTGGGTCTCAGAGTAATTCTGTATTAATTCTACAATGATGTTATATTTGTGGAAATTATCCAAGGAATTGCTTGTCTCACATCCTAGATTTAAGCCATATTTGTTTTATGCTTCTCCTTTCTCTTTCCAATATAGTTTGTGTAAATCACTATCTGAATTAGCACGTCTTGGTGTTTTTCTAGCCCCTTCTGTGGGAAGTACAATTCCATAGCAGGTCTGTGATTTCAGGCAGCATGTCTTATTGCAGACCCTACCTTACGTGGGGCACTTTTGGTTTTAGTTACATGGAGGAGTTGATTCTACGTTATCTCTGTTTACTTCTGAATCTGGTGCCATCCAGCCTGTGGCTTTATTTCTGTTTACTGCCCTGGGCTTTTATTTACTTTTTGACCTATTAAGATATCTGAGTTATGTGTGTAAGTTTGTATGTGTGTGTGTTTGTGTGTATGCGAAAGAGAGAGAGAAAGAGCAGGGAGAGAGAAGGAGAGGGAGAGAGAGAAAAAGAAGAGACAGACAAACAGAGGCAGAGACAGAGTTATTATATGTTTCTGTATTCAAAATAAAGATGGCTTTATTCAAAATTTTACAATTTCATTTTAACCAAAATTCTTATAGGACTTGAGTTCCAGTTGTGAGTAGATTTCTAGTCTATTGTCATCAGCTCACCTGTCTTAGGTATCTACTATCCTAATAGGAATTTTTTGAAGAATATTTAGGTAATTATATATACTCATCTTTCAGTATATATATTTTTTGTATATATAATTTTGTTTCACCTAAATATTTTTCCAATCTCTGACAAAGTCTTCATTCTTTAAGATTCAACCTAGAAAGCACTTTCCATAGAACATCTTTGAATTCTCTCTTCTTTAGGGAAGTTGTAAGTCCTTTCCTCATGCTTGTAGAATAGTTTGCAGCTATTTTTAATCAATCTCATCCCAGTCATTCATAGTGGGCTATTTGTTTGCTGCTAACCAATATGGGTACTGTGTAAAGTTATGGATTATTTTCTATTTATTTGTGAAACTCTAGTGCTTAGTATGGTGTTTGTCATTTTGGAGGTACTTTGAAAATGCTTAGTAAGTTAATCAGTAGTTGTTACAACCAAATCATATATTTTTGGGCTTTTGTCTTTGTAATTTACAAATGGTGATGTAAGAGAAATATAGAAAAGTTATAGAAAGTTAAAGTTGTGGTAATATTAATGTGTCTTACAAATATTCATCTGAAAGCACAGCTAAAACTCAATATGTAGTTCTCCTACACAATTAAACAAAAGGAGTGGGAGATTCAGTTCAGTGGTTCCGGTGCCTGCCTAGCAAGTGTAAGATCCCTAGTTCCATCCCCAGTAACCTTATAGAACAATACGGGATTTGGTGACTCACGCCCACCAGCAATAAGTACCACATACTACAGTGCTGGGTGTGGTTCCTCATGCTTTCAACCTCTGGACTTGGGAGGCAGAGGCAGGAGGATTAATGAGTCTGAGGGTAGCCTGGGCTACAGAGTAAGTTTAGGGCCAATCTGAAGTACAAAGCGAGACCCTGTCTCAAAAAATCCAAAATAAAATAAAATAAAATAATAAATGAATGAATGAATGAACAGTTGTCTTTCTAGAGCAGCAGACCGATGTTAGTTTGTATAAGTGCCATTTTATGTTGTTACATGTAATTTGTTAACTAGAATGACAAGGAAATATCAAAGGTAGTTTTGCACTTAAGAAGATAAATTCAAGGCCTGGAGATTTAGCTCATGTGGTACCACACCTGTCTTGGAAGCAGAAAGGCCCAAGTTTAATCCCTGGTATTGGAAAAAAAAAATCACTAGAGTACCTATGAGTATGTAAGCATTATATTCTCAAGTGGCCAGTAAAGAGTCAGTGTATGAGTTTAGCAAGTTTTAACAAGCATAGAAGAGAAATGGGTAGTCAAAAATTACTGTAGGAGGACAAAATCCGACCTCTGTTAGTATGCAGATACATTAAAGTTTTAGACCCTTAGCAATATTTGAATTTGCCAAAGTTGTATCTGTGGGATTTAGTCATGTTAGTCTACACACTGGACATCAAATAAGAAGACATAAGCCCAAATGTTTTAACCTTAGAAATGTAAGCTCTTGGCAAGTATTGGATGAATAGATGATGAGGAAACAGAATGAAGTGAACAATTAAGTCTGTTTTGAATGGCTTATTTTATACAGCCCATACTACACTTTATTGAATTCTCAATATTCTCAGGTAGATATTACTTCAGTAACCAGATTAAAAAGTTAAAACCTATAGAATTTAAGCAAACTCCTCACACTCCAAGTGATGGTATAAACTGGTACTTTGAAAGTATAAATTCATATTTTCTGTTGTCAGAACAAATAGTATTTTTGTTTTTCTATGCAACACTTTTCTTCTTGAAAGGAACTTGATATTTCTTATGCAGGAGACATCATGACATAATGTAGGTTGAAATGAATGGGAAATTACTGGCTGCAGTGAGGATAGGGAAGGTCAGTTGCTGACATTAACAAATGAACTTAAGTTAAGTTTCTTAAATATTTAATCCCAATTTATACTAGTCAGATTGCCAAGAAGTATGGGGTGGATAAATCCTGAGCATTCTCTGTCTTTAGGTCTTAACATTACAAAATATCTTGGATTATGTTATGGCTGTCCAAAATTTGCTGTTTTATTGCTGTCATTTGACTTTCACTGAAATTCTTCACATTCCTCATACAAGAAGGAGTTAGATATTAATCCATTTTGGGGGGAGGTTTAGGTATTGAATTAATCTATATGCTATATGTTGAAAATTTGATCTGACATTTGAAGCATATTGTCAAAGTTAAAGTTTGGTGATGTTTATCATGTTCCACAAAATGAAATTTTAAAAACAATTTACTTTCATAACTTTATAGTATTTGTGGCATTTATGAATCAGACTAAGTCTCCTATGTTAGGGCACTTTATAGCTCCCCCATTGTTACAGCTCTTTCTCAACAGTAAGAAAACGGAGGCCTAATCATTTCAGACTTGGTTAACAGGTTAAATGATTTGTTTAGACTTTTATAATTAGTTGTTAACAGAATAAGGTTCAGAAAACATCATTTGTGTAGTAGTAAGAAAATTGCCCTACTACCCTATTCATAGTGCTCTGTTCTATCATAATTTGATTTTTGTGTATAATACAATATCTGTCATTTGTGTACCTCTAAACTAGAAAATATCTGTGTCTATTTCAAGTGCCTTCATTTTTCCATGGCCTTGAATTTAAAGGCAGTCAAAATGTTTTTGAATGAATGAATGCATGTTTTCCTGGGAACTGATAGGATAATTGGGTACATAGTTAGCTGTAAAAACTAATTACATTATGGACGGATAGTTGTAGGTATAAAAAGAAAAAAATGGGCAATCTTTGGAGGGTAGGGGTGGTCAATGAAGCTTTCTTAAGAGGAGGTGACACCTAGTACTGCATAGGGAAGGACGCTGAGGACCTTAGCAGCTAGAGAGAGTGAGGAGTCACACCTGCTGTATTGAGCAAAAGTAAGAACAGAGGCAGAAAAATTGGAAGAATATAGTGTTTAGCTAAAAATACTACTTTTGAATTAGCATTGTCAAAATCAATACCGTACTTTCGTCTTATATGTAGAACTTTAACAACATCTCTTCAGTAAAAAAGGATTTATGCAACCACTAAGCTGGGAGAACAGATTAATATCTTCCTAGTTTGCAAAGCAATTTCCTCCAGTGGGATTGTTCTGAAAACTTCACTTAGAAAAACATATCAAGAAGGGAGAAGGTGAGAAATTTCCTAGCTTGAATGAAACGATAGTATGTAAGAAAAGTATTTTATCTAAAGTGATTTTAAAATAAGTTTTTCTTCTTTTAATTAAAGTAGAAAATTTAGGCTTTTGTCCCATCATATATAACGTCCTCATGTATTGGATAAATATCTCTTTTAGTTGGAGGTAATAACGGAATCAAAAATCAGGCCTGTAGGAGAGAGCTCCCTTTAATAGAGAGCTTTTTCTCTTGCTCTGTGCACTTTCACCTCTCTGTATTTTTTGTTGTTGACATACGAATTTACCTAACTACCTAAACACAGAGCTGCAAATAGAAGTTGTCACATCATAACCATTAAAAACCAGCTAAAGATGAGGTAAGCTGGATAAGTAATTTAATGTTTGCCAAATCATCACTTAATATAATTCACTTTGCCAGTGGCTATCTAGAGACCAATTTATGTCTGGTTTTATGATGTCACATACATAATCTTTACATATCTTGTTTTTCATGATTGTTCATGGTTATGCATTATATTTTTATTCAAAATGACTCTAGTTTATTTCAGTGTTTGTTAAATCCTCTTGGCCTGAAGGATTAAGGAGTTTTTCACCTTGTTTTCTAGTTAACATTTGTTGAGCAGTTACTATACACACAACCTTGGTGGCGCTTTTAACATCTCATTTTTATACAGTAGTCATTGTTTTACAGTTTTTCACCATTGTCCTGCGCTTTCCAATAGCCACTGAAAAAGTTCATTTCCTGCATCATATTGTCCTTTGTTTTTATCTAATAAAAGATATACAATAATGATTTACATTATTGAGCAGTTACTATATCACAGGTACTGTTCTAAAAGTTTCACAATTTATCCTCTTAATCCCCCTTATAATGTTATGATACCTAGACAATAATTAGCAATTTATATGAGGAGACTGGAGAGCAAAGGATTTCAGTAATTTTTCAAATATCACAAAGTGAATAACAGAGCTGGATTTAAAGCCAGACTCTTCTCATGGTACTGTATTGTAGTGGATACATGATAGATGGTGTATAAATTAAGAAGGAGAGATATCTTGAAAGTGGAAATGATTAGAACATTGGGTTTAATTTAAAGTACTTAAATAAGAGTCCTCTGAAATGGGTTCACTGTAAACTAATGGGTCACACACGCCTGTATCCAGAGCAGAGCACATTTCGCACCTTGAGTTATATGAAGTAGTTCATTACTACAGACATACAGTATGGGAAACAGAAGCTAGGATTCAATGTGAGCTTATTCCTCAAGGGTCACAAAAGCTACTGCGGCCAGAGGTGTCTTGACAGTGGCTTCCTCACTGGCACCACAGCAAAGCAGACTGTACTCGGTTTTGTACAGGAGAGTAGAAAACTCATAGGCCTTCAGCAAGAAGGGCATTGCTGTTTTCAGTTGGTACTAGAACATGGCACTGGTTAGTTCCTCATTATCAGAGGTGTGGCGTTCTCAGCATATGGTGCAAGCAAGAACTGAGGAAGTAAGGTGTTTCTGGAGACTGCTAAGTGAAGAGTGTCCTACAAGCTCTGGGCTAATCTTAGCAAGGTAGTACCAAAAATTTTTCTCACATTCTGTGTCCTCAAGCCGTGCATTTTGTGGCCTACTCAAAGACACCTGCACGTGTGTGGCGCATAAAGGCACACACAGCAGGGAGCAATATCCATGCCTTGGTCATTTAGTCAGAAAATGATACTGAATGTGAATATGTGAATGGCTGTTCAGAATTATAGTCATTGAAG
Source organism: Thryonomys swinderianus (assembly GCA_004025085.1). Taxonomy (NCBI): domain Eukaryota; kingdom Metazoa; phylum Chordata; class Mammalia; order Rodentia; family Thryonomyidae; genus Thryonomys; species Thryonomys swinderianus. Next base: position 16,931 of record PVIC010030099.1, read on the forward strand.
ACAAAGGGGTGTACATATGAGCACAGTTGGAATCTCGGGGGAAGCATGTACCTGCCGAGCTCCTCATGCTTATTACCATGTGTCTACATGATTTCAGGGTGAGCTTTTATCTGTCATTTTTTTTAATCATGAGCTTTTTGAGGGAAGATTTTTCAATTCATGCATTTAGTATATCCAGCTCCTAGAAAAGCCTCCAGAATAGTAGATGCTCTGTGGATATTTGTTGGGAGGAAGGATAGAGGGAGAAAGGGAGAGAGAAAGGAAGAAAGGAATGAAGGAAGGAAGGAGGGAAGGAAGAGAGAAAGGGAGAGACTGACAGTTGAAATTAGGTGTTAAGATTCTATGAATCACTAACATGCTTACATCTATTACCTCAACTCAGATTTTTTTCGTTTAGTTTTTGGCCATTATTGGAGTATGTGCCATTCAGTTATAGCATTGTCCATATTCCTCTTTGGTTTTTTTCTCTTGAGACAGGGTCTTGCTTTGTAGTTCAGGCTGGCCCTGAGCTCACTATGTAGCCCAGGCAAACCTCGAACTCAGCAATCCTCCTATCTCTGCCTCATGAGTGCTGGGATTACAGGCGTGAGCCACCATGCACAGCATTGTGGTATGTGGTATTGATTGCAGGTGGGCATGAGTCATCATGCCCAGCATTGTATGTGATTACTGGGGATCGAACTCAGGACCTTGCACTTGCGAGGCAGGCACCAGAACCACTGAGCTAAATCTCTGGCTCAGCATTGTCCATAATCTAATCCATTTCATAAGGAGCATAGTTGGGAGAATTTTACATGTTTACAAAAATGTATATTATTTGTGCATGGTTTATCATTTTCCTATTTTTAGAGTTTTAATCATATTAAAGTGTTGGCAGCTAATTTTAATGTCTGTGCTGAAGATATTACCTCCAAATATTATGTTCTTTAGCTTGTAGCCTAATATTTTTGAAAAACTTCTGTCAGTGATCATATTATTTTATATTACTTTATTTTGCAAGCAGTACAATTGCCTGAAATGATGGCCCACTGTAAAATATGAATTAAATTGAAGAGATTAAACATTTGTATTCTTAGCTGTTTTTTACTCATATTCATTAATTTTTTTCATATTGCTCATGTGCAAAGTTGGTATTGACTCAGGCTTTAAATTGTTAACAATAGAATTGATATTTTAGGTACTTTTTGAAAAAAAATCTTATATGAGGTTATAATCTGCATAACAGTTTTAATGGGGAAAGTTTGGTTTTAGCTACTTATATCACATTATATAATGTTTCAAACATGATTAGCAACATAATGAGTTTAGAATTCATCATATTTATATATATACTGAATGTAAATTTTTATTTTATCAACTATGAGTCATATTTGTTCTCCTTCTGAGTATTGTTTTCAATTGTTTTGATTTTATTGCCTAGTGTTTCTACTGGAGATTATCTCCTTGATTCCTTTAAGTAATTTAAATGTGAGAAAATATTTTGTAAATACTAATAAAGCAACTAATTTTTCTGGGTCTTTTTAAATAGATGAGTTTTTGTTGCCTCACTTTGGAAGGAGCTATCTGTAAGATCTATAATAATGAGTGTAGCATGCATGATTGTAGTACATTGTAGCAGCCAAGTCTCAATTTGTCTGGGATTATGGACCATAGTTATAAGGACTGTTACAAAAATGAAACTGTGATACATGTGGGCTAGGATTTAGAACCAATCAACCCTGCTTGAGCGTCCTGAACTTGGATTTCACAGGCTGTGAACAGCACCTGTGTGTCACAGTAAACTGAAGATCTTAAAGTAGCAATGTCAGAGCAAGTGAGAATCTCAGACACTTAGAATCCTTGGTAACTTCTTAATGATAACCAGAACCTTGGAAATTGACAATTAAATATTTTAAACAAACCATAGAAGAGAATATGCCAAGTGTATCTTCTTCTTTACAAAGAAAATAAGAAAAATACCTAACTCATCAGGTTCTCATAAAGTTAAGATTTCGTATTGACATCTACTTTAACAATTATAAAGATTTAAGGAGTAACCTTTATGAAACAGACTAGTGCTAGTTTAGAACAACCCATATACATATATATTTATAAAATAAAGATATGGTTCATGTGTCACTATATTAAATAAGTTTGAAGGATACAGACTTTCCTCTGTGATTGTAGAAATGAGACAGGAAAGCCTGAGAGATAGCCTTGTGGCAAGATTAGTGCTTAACATAGGAGAATGATGTTTGCCACTCTGAAGCTCTCAAGAGATCACCAGGATTATACAGAATACTTAAAACAAAATGTGTGTGTGTGCTGCATAAGTTTTCCTTTAGCTTGAGGTAATCAACGTGTGTAGGTCAGTGAATGAATATGTAAATTTAAAAATTTAAATTATGTGTACAAGGATGGGGTTATATAATTACTTTTGAAAAGGGAACTCATTTTAGTGAATTTAAAAGTTTACATAAATTTGGGACCCCATGCTTGGTAATGATTCCTAGAGAAAGAAAACCCACATGTGAAAAATTTTCTCCAAATGTGTTATTTGGATCTCTAAAATAATCATAATCAAAGTTGCACTTACAAGGATTTAAAAAAAAAAACTACAGAAAAATCTCTATTGAAAACATTTTGCATGAAGATAACTTAGTCCAGTTTTTTTTTTCTCTTTTTGATACTGAGAATTGAACTTGGGCTCTTGTGATTCCAAGATAAGCATGGTACCACTTGAGCTAAATCCCCTACCCAGTCCAGAGTATTTTTTTAGTCTATTTTTATCTCTATTGGTACATTGTATATGCACATCATGATCACACTCAAAAATGGGAATTTATACCAGTATAAGACACGACTTTCCAGAGTACTTCTAAAGAGTGATTACTAATGTAGATTTCACTAAGTCCTCCCCTTCACCAGTACAGAATTTAAATTGTAGTAGGTGTTTAATAATTTTGAGTTGAATGATCCGACACAGCCAAGATACACAAAAATTATTTTTACCCTGTTGCTGGTGAATCTTATACCTTAACGTAATTATTGTTCTCATAGTTGTTTTAGCTAAATTAGCTCACCAGCATTTGTGTTGTCACTTGCTGTGTTTGTCTGAGCAGGCCTTACCTTTTGTTCCATTTACTTTGTGAGCCCCCAGCCCTCTATGGTGCTTGTTCTATTAAAACTCTAGTGGGCTGCTTCATAAGACTTTGTAAGGGTTATGAGAAAAGAAAAAGACACATAGGAGAATCATGGCTTTGGTTTTGCCCAATCAATTTGTATGAACAGTGCAAAACATAACATTTATACAGGATTGGGAGATCTGGACAAGGAGGGAAATGGAAGGGTCGTGGGACCAGAGGAAAAATGATCAGGATGCAATCTGTATATGTATCAAATTTTCAGGCAGAACATGATCACTATGCATCACAGTTATATATTAATATAAATATTTTTAAAATAAAATATGGTACTTAATGGCTTCAAAAAATTAATACGGGCTGATTTGGTTTTCTATAATGGTTCACCTCTTATTTCTTAAACTATAGGTAGTACTTCCTTATTGTAAATAAAAAGCAAAAATGTAGCTTTTAGGAAGTAAACTTTACCCCACATCTTTTTTCTTTTTTTTCCCTGGCACAAGGGATTGAGTTTGGGCCTTTGTGCTTCCAAAATAGGCACAGTATCACTTGAGCTAAATCCTCAGCCCCTACTCCACTTCTTAAAACTAAATCACACAGCTTTAGAAAGGTTTAAATACTTGCACATGCATTATTTTTTCATAATTATAGGAATTTCATAGTTTAAACATCCTTATTATTTATGGATTGGAGTATTTGCCTTTCACTTCTTTACTAGACACTAGATGCTCAAGGGGTGATCAAATAATATGGTGACTAAATTTCAAAAGTTTATTATAGGAAAAGACACATTGCTAATAATGTTGGAGTAATTGTGTTCACAATAAAAATGAATATTATAAGTGTTTCAGTATTCATCAAAATGTCTTTTTTGTAATGGCTTTTTAATTTAAACATACACCATATATTTCATCATCCTCCATATATCTACGTGTCAATATTAGATTGGTGTTATTCCTGAAATTGACTTCAAATAAGGCACAAAACAGGAAGTTTTTCAATTTTAAGTTTGCTGAAAGTTACTTTTTTGTTCCTTTTCCTAAATTGGCTTCACTGACATAAAGATAAACATAGACATATTTCAAAATTTGGAAAGATGATTTGTATGGGTAGATCACAAAAAATGATGTTCTTTTCTGTGAAGACTGAAGGAAGCTTGATATAAATCAAGAGTTTATGACACTGCTGAGGAAATAGTCCAGGTGAAATAAGATTATTGTGTAGTAAGAAAGCTATAATAAAAACTGTCAGTACTGTCACCCAGTTTCCTATAAGGTCTCAAACGATCAAACATGTGGTAGGACTGTGTAACAGCTGTCTAAAATGTGAAGGATACCACAATTGTTGTGAGAATATATTGTTTAAAGAAACTTGTATAGAATTGTATTTAAAATACAGTAGTACGTTGAACTCTCAAATGTACTATGCACCTGCGAGTTTTAGAAAATTGCTATCTGCTAACTGAACACGTATGTGGTCATATTCATTAAAATTATTCACATTAAAATATTTCATAACACAAATAATACATTGCTTATGAATACTTACTGAACGAAAAATCATATTTATAGTTAGTGCATTTTACAAAGGAAAATACTCTATTCTGGAGAGTAACACATGTTTTGTTACCTGTTATGAGGTAGTATCAATAAAAAAGAGAAACCGAGTCTGACATGGGCATTGGAACTATGGAAGTGCTAAGAAACAATTATGGACCAAAAATGAAGGGACGCTTATTAAATGGATTTTCATGGTTACCAGCTCCAGCTGTGAAGAATATATATTCACCATAAAGAACAGTTAAGTCTGTAGTTACACTTAGCCATTTTTTTTTTTTTTTGAGACAGGGTCTCACTTTGTAGTTCAGGCTGGCCCTGAGCTCACTATGGAGCCCAGGCAAGCCTCGGACTCAGCAATCCTCCTGTCTCTGCCTCCCGAGTGCTGGGATTACCAGTGTGAGCCCCCACGCCTGGCCCACTTAGCCATTTTTAAAACCTAAGTTTTACAGTACACTGCGCAATACAATCTATTATCTTTAACATTCCTTTTTTTTTTTTTTTTT